>JAVYIG010005324.1:0-139503 GCA_035222895.1 Strongylocentrotus droebachiensis | reverse complement strand
CCAGGGTGTAATGGCAGTTCAGAGTGAATTGCGCGAGTTCATGAGATCTGAGCTGGAATTCGACGTCAGTCAGCTGATGGGTGTGAGGAAAGAAGAGTAAAAGGGGGGAGGAGAAAGGAAATTCTGGATAGAGAGCGAGAGAGAGAGAGAGAGAGAGAGAGAGAGAGAGAAAGAGAGAAAGAGCAGGAGGAGGAAGAAAAGGAGCATTTGAAAAAAAGGTGAGATAGAGATAGAAATTGAGAGGTAAAAGGATAGTAGTGAGATGGAGAGAGAGAAAGTATGGCATGATTTGAGAAAGAAGAAAGAGTAGAAAAGATGATTTAGAGAGAGAGAGGCAGGGAAAAAAATCCTTTAAAAAAATTTGGGGGGCTACTTTTCAAGCTTGCTTGCATGAAAATAACCACTCTTTAATTTGTTTTGCATTGAACTCTATGCAATTTGGGGGGCTCTTTATAGCATTTCGGGGGCTAATTTGCCAGAGTCCCCGTGTATTTTTTTCACTGGAGAGAGGGGGAGAGAGGGGGGGGGGGGGAGAGAGAGAGAGAGAGAGAGGGGAGGAAGAAGGGAGGAGAAAGAGACATACACACACATACAGAGAGAGAGAGAGATTTAAAGGGCTATGAAGAGGGAAAGAATACAATTGAGAAAAAGATGATTTAGAGAGAAAGAGAGGGAGGGAGGGAGATAGAGAGAGAGAGAGAGAGAGAGGAAAAAAAGAGAGAAGAAAGAAAGACAGAAAGTGAAAAAATATTGTGGGGGGGGGGGCTCTGTTGGGATATATTCATGTATGTATTAAAGCAACAGAGACAAAATTATTAAGAGGTAAAGAAGTCTATTTGATAGCCTGAATGATTTATTGTAGGATAAATGGTTTCCTGTATCCTTCATATTCATTTAAATCATGAATTATCGTTCTTGGATACAGTGCATATATCTCTCTTTCCCCATGTGCCATCTTTTTGTGTGTGTAAAGGTGAATGCACCAGCTGTGTACTAAAGGTATTATAAATATTTAATAATGATTTGATGTCGATAATGGTGGTGATGACGATGTTAATGATTGCAGTGGTGGTGGTGGTGGTGGTGGTGATTGTGATGATGATTATGAGCACGATGAGCATTATGATGAAAAGGGTGATCGATGCTAGTGGTGATAATTAAGATGATGATGATGATGATGATTATGACGATGATGTGAATGATTATAGTGGTGGTAGTAATGGCGATGTTGATGATGGTGATGTTGATAATGGTGATGTTGATGATGGTGATGATGATGGTGGTGGGGGTGATGGTGATGTCGATGATGAAGATCGTGATGATGATAATTCTGATGAAGTTGTAAAAGTGATGGTGAGAATACCTTTGCTTCTAGGCTGAGGGATACTTTCTCCCTCTCTTTGAAGATATGTTTGGTTGAGATTGACGCCCCAGTCACTTCATATCTTAGGAAGATAGAGTGTATGAGAGAGAGAGAGAGAGAGAGAGCAAGAAAGAGGAAGAGGAGAGAGAGAGAGAGGGAGAGAGAGAGGGGGGATTGAGAGATGAGAACAAGCTAGAGAGAGAGAGAGAGAAAGAGAGAGAATGAAAGAGAGGGATAGAGAGATAGAGAGAAAGAGAGAGAGAAAGAGAGAGAGAGAAAGAGAGGTAGAGAGAGAGAGAGAGAGAGAGATAGACAAAGAGGAAGAGATATAGACAGAGAGAGAGGGAGAGAGGACAGAATAACTTTGATTTAACTAAGATTGGGAGATAGAGCGTGGGGATTGAGGGATGAGACCGAGGAGAGAGAGAGAGAGAGAAAGAGAAATAGAAAGATTTAGAGAGAGAGCACAAGAGATTGGAGAGGGATGAGAACAAGAGAGAGAGAAGAGAAATAGAAAGAGAGAGAGAGAGAGAGAGAGATAGACAAAGAGGAAGAGATATAGACAGAGAGAGAGGGAGAGAGGACAGAATAACTTTGCTTCTAGGCTGAGGGATATTTTCTCCCTCTCATTGAAGATATGTTTGGTTGTGATTGACGCCCAGTCACTTTATATCTTAGGAAGATAGAGTGTATGTGAGAGAAAGAGAGAGAGAGAGAGGGGGATTGTGAGATGAGAACAAGCGAGAGAGAGAGAGAGAGAGAGAGAGGGATGAGAACGAGCGAGAGAACAAGCGAGAGAACAAGCGAGAGAGAGAGAGGGATGAGAACGAGCGAGAGAACAAGCGAGAGAACGAGCGAGAGGGAGAGAGACAAAGAGGAAAGGAGAGAGACAGAGAGAGAGAGAGAGAAGGGGGTGGTATGGGAGAATGAAGCGTGGAAGGTATCGATTACAAATAAAAGGATGAAAAATTGATGAGATAGTGATTGAGGGAAAGAGCAAGATAGAAAGATAGCGAGAGAGAGAGAGAGAGAGAAAGAAAGAGGGGTGAGGGGTAGAGACAGACAAGAGGCAAGATGACAAAGTATTTCACTGTGGTCTTGCCTTCCTTCACCGTCTAATGCAATTAAGGTTAAAAAGAAGATACACAAGAGCGTTGAGCAATTTAGATCTGGAGAAGATCAAAAAGAAACCAGCAAACTGGTAAAAACAATTATATACTACCTAACAAACCAGGGGCGGATCTAGCTTTTTGCTAAGGGGGGGGTTTGACCAAAATAATGACGATGCGGAGCATCGTCCACGAGCCGCGAAGCGGCGAGCCGATTTTTTTGGGGGTGTTTATTTGAACCCCGTAAGTGATGTTTTCCTGGCATCTATTAACACAATGGAGACCATAAAAAGCAGTGCATGATAACGTCTTTTTAAATCAAGTAACAGTTTAATACACAGAGTTATCATGTGTTTGGTTAAGTTACCAGATGAGTTGAATATCTTCTCACAATATTTGCACTTGAAAGGGTTTCTCTCCAGCGTGCGTTCTTTTTTCTTTCTTTTTTTCTTTCTTTTTTTCTTTTTTTTCCCTTTTTTTTTTTTTTTTTTTTTTTTTTGGCCGCCCAAGGGGGGGTTTAAACCCCCTAAACCCCCCCCGTAGATCCGCGCCTGCAAACATAAGAAATTTGCATTTTAACGAAACCAAATCAAAACAGAGCTCCATGTATATGTATTTCTCACACTGATCCAGTGTGACCCCAATCTCAGAAACCTTTTATTCTAGACAAGCCAAAAAACGCATTAATCTAAATGAATCTTAATCAACCTCCCCCTTCTGTTTCCCCAGGAACGAAATGTAATATGTATTTCACCTTTACACGTTTTATACTGGTAGCTAGTATTACAATTTTAGTTGCTCATATCAAGTGTCCAGTGATCATATGATATTAGCTATTAAAATCTGCAAAGATGACATTACTGCCTGTCCTTCATTGATGATGGATGATGGAGTTTAGAAGACAGGGCAATTACCTTTGTCTGATATGAAAGTTGTTATGTTTAAATAAAGGTGTTATATGCCCAGGAAGGCTTTGCTGCAAAACCTATACCTCTATTAAGAAACGAGTCAATTCTATGAGAACTGCCCCCGAGACAATTTTTTTTTTTTTTTTTTTTTTGTAGTGAATCCAGAAAATAAGGATGCAGGCTCAAGTATATTCAGTTCAAAGTCATTCTGCTTTATTTAAGTCCAGGGCCTGGCTGTTGCACAAAACTTACCATTAATGGTAACTTTGCCATCAATGGCAAGTACCATGGTCACAAGGCTCAACAGCCAATCAAAATCAAGGTTGCAATGGTAGTTACCATTGATGGCAAAGTTACCATCAATGGTATTAGTTTTGTGCAACAGGGCCCAGGCAAAATATCAAACATGATGGCACAGAGGCGGTCTAATTGCAGTCTTGCCACTCTCTACAGGTGAATCACATCTATACAGGCCCTAGTCTATCTGCCTGTGCCACACCACGAAGCCCACTTTTATCCTTCCTTCTGGCGTGTTAATCAGACCATAGTAGAGCACGAGTACAAAACATTACCATCACACATTATCAATAAGAGGTAAAGCGATTTACCACCTGACTGCATGCCTGGTTGCTATGTCAGGCATGCAAGTCAAGCATGCATCAAACTCATTATATACCAGAGACATGTTTACAGGCAGAACATCGTATAAACGATGTTTTCACACGGAAATTTTTCTTTAAAGCTGTTTAAAACTGTTGAGTTTTAAACAGCTTTAAACTAATCAGCTCTAGATACGATGAATTTGAGCTGTGTGTGAAAAGGCTGCCAATCCCTTTAAGGGATCTATAGAGTTAGGAAAGACCTTGCCCCTCAAAGAGTAATTCAGGGATTGAATAGTCCAGCCACGCAGGTATTTCATTTTCATTCATTGAAACTAGCAGGTTCTTTTAAACCTGTCGCAAAGACCAACCTTCAAGGCAAACAAACTAATATGTTTGTAAAGTTAGACAAAACAAACAGCTCTTTTCCCATGGCGTTATACACCGAAGATCAGTCAAATAATCGGGGTATTGTCAGCAAGATTCTGCTGGGATTGAGCGGGAATTCCCCCAAAAATGAGAGAGAAAAAAAAAATGAGTATTTATCAGTTTTCTTTGATATTTCAAGCAAAAACGAAACTAACTTTGCAACATTCCAAAGTTAGTCTCTGACCAGCTCTTGTTAAAGAGCACCCAACCCCTTAAAAAAAAATTGTTATTTTATTTTAAACGTAGGAGGTCATGATTGTATTGCATGCAGGCAGATATATTCACATAAAGTATTCATCTGCAGTTTTCTCATTTCAACAAATAAAGAGGCAATACAGGAGAAATTTAAATTTCTAACTATTTTGGTGTTTTAAAAAGGGCACTCCCCTTCCTCCTTCACCTATCCTCAAGTTCTTGAGTCTAATAAAAGTAGACAAGTTAGGAGAAAAACAAATACTTATCATGAAACTATAAAAAGATGAATACAAAAATAATAAATAACTAAGGCAAATAGTGCCCCCTTAAAGTTGATACTCTAAGACAATCCCAAATACTGAGATAATTACATAAATAGAAAGCTTTTAACCCCCATAATAACACCAAATGGTGTCCACCCGACAAAACAAGTTTAGAATAATGAATTTATTCGAGTAAACTCTACCAAAATATCTAAGTCTGAAACCCGGAAGTGCACGTAGAGTCGGGCCTCTATCCGTGACGTCACGAACGGGAGTCATGGGCTCAGTGAGAGTGAATGGCAGTGATATCCCTACGTAAATGCTACCCTGTCAGAGCTTAGATTTGTTGTTGTTAAGGAGTATATTTGATGGATTTTCTGTTTTCATTTGAATGAAGAATAACGAAGCAACATTTTCCAGTCGCTGATTTCACCTATTCACTAGAGATTTAAGACGAGTTTACTGCTTAGGAATTAAAGTTAAATCGTGCACGTATGAATAGGCGGATGCATTATATTGTCATCAGATAAGGTACAGGAGCAGTTTTGTAAAACGAATAGGTCTAGAACTATGATAGTAATTATCATAGATGTGTGTGACTGCCTCAAAAAAGGATACAGTACCAGTTAAACATTTTATGTGGTAAAATATCAAACTTGAACGAGATCATGCCAGCGCGCTTCCTCTATAATATTTTGGCGAGTGATGCGGCTCTCTTGCATGAACGTTCGTGAAGCGAGCAGAATCGGGAGGTAAGACCAAGCCGCTGCTCTAGGCGCTGCTTGCTTGTGATGGAACGTACGTGCGCTAGTTATATGTTTATCGGCAATTGCAAGAGAATGAAAGCGACGTTGCCAGCTAAGAAAAACAACTAACAAAGACTTGCTCCTGACTACCGGTGTCAGAATTGGTAGATGAAGGATCTTCAGGGCCAAGGAAGGCGAAAGACATGGGGAAAAGGAAGAAGAAACCATCGGGAGATCGATCGCTGTAGTGTATGGTAATGAACTGTGCATGGGTAGACAGCTACTGTTCACTCCGTGCCTGGGCCGATTTCAACACCAAAACAAAAATTACATGGTGAAAATATCGACTAATAGCACATCGTTGGCATGTATATGTCATAATTTTTAAAAGGGGAATTGATATTAATACTATGAAGTACTAGGGGAAGGTAAAGAATTGTACATAGAATTATGATTTATTAGACTTTTCAGCCTTTAAAACAAAAATATGCAGAAAATCGTATCACTCTGCACACGTTTGCTATGGAACATCCGGGTACGTGAATATACTCTCTCCCGGACGTGAGGTCATAAATAGTAGACCAGCGCCGTGACTGATTTTCTATGCAAAGAGAGGCGGATATTTTCAACATTTCAATTGAGGATTTCGAGTAGACAGAATTTTTTTGTGATATACTAAGTAATTGAAAAACTTAAAAATAACATATACTTGCCGTAGGTAACAAATTAAGGGACATTTATTTGCTTAGAGTTTCAACTTTAACCACTGCCCATACAAGCTAAATAAGTGTGGTTATAGAAAGATGCCCCTTTCCCTTTCCTTTATTTCTCCATTTTTCATTTCCCCTATCAAAATAGAGGAAAGCATTAAACTTAAACTGTTGTCATGTTTAGAACATGGAGACATTTGAAGAGCCATGCTTTCCAGGGAACATTTTCTATCTGATGTTCTTCCACAATTGCGTAATAGCAATGACAACGCTCACCAATTTTCTTCACTTTTCCCAGAACTCAACTTTCTCTTTATATAATGCCCTTTTTGTTCAAATCAGTTGAGATAACAAATGGTTTGATGAAACTTTGAGATACCCATCTTAAACCAGATCAGTACTTAATCATCTCCTTTGTGTTGCTCTGCAGGATTCAGACAGTAACGTCTTTGATCCTTCTAATTGGCAAAAGAATGATGATTGTTTCGGGAGGCACGTGCTGTGGTGCTGTGAGTCGAGGAATGTTCCAGGGTGGAAGCTCTTTGGAAGTCGAAGGAATTAACTTTTGCAAGGTGAGTCGCATGATTTAGTTGGTGAATAATCATGATAATTACATGGTCAAATCTTTCTTTCTGTCTCTTTCTTCTTGTTGTCCCCCTTTCTTTCTATTTCTCTCTCTTCACCTCTCTCTCTCTATAGCTCTCTCTCTCTCTCTCTCTCTCTCCCTCCCTCCCTCCCCCCTATGTCCCCTTGTTCTCTCTCTTTATGTGTATCTGTATCTCTTTCTATATCTTTTTATTTCTATGTCTCTTTCTCTCATCTAATCCTTTCATTATAAACTAATTCTTTTTTCATGTCCTGGCTTTAATCTTTTTCTTTATTTCTTTATTTCTTTTTTAAGCTGGAGATTCCACTTTCCCTTTCATTTCTTCATTCATATTGATCCTTTTTTTTCTCAATTTCTTTTACTTCTCATATTAAATATTGTGCCTGTAGGAATGGAAAGGGTTTGGTGTCTTTTTTTTGCTTTGAGACTGAGATATTGCCATCTATCCTCCATGTTAACCATCATGAGTTATGAAACTGCACAAGGAATAGATCCACATCACATGAAGGTCCTGGACTAGTCTAGGACCACCTGAGGGGAACACCTCCCCCTTCCCCCTCCCCTCTTCATGCCCTCTATCATCCACCCTTAAAATAAGCTCCTTATTAACAACAATACAAAGATTATCCTTTCCAAAAATCACACAAAATAACTCTTCCAAGTCAACTTTTGACTCCATCCTTCACTTCTTTAGTCCGACATCGTTCACTTTTGTGAAAGGTACATCCCCTTTTTTCCTCGTTTGAGTGCATTAATAATAGGCTTAGCAGAGCAGCTGCCACAGTCCCTAGCTGCATACCCATATATGCGCTATTGTGTGAGTTGTCAATTTGATTGTATTTGTGTAATGTTGCTTATTGGAGGCATTATCTGCTTTGTGGAGGAGCTTTAGCAGTATCCAGCTGCTTCATTGAAATATTTTTACCCTAGCATTCCTTTATATATTAGCTGAGAGTCAAATGGGCATTAGCACATATCAGTTGATATAGCAATAAGGGATGTCATCAGAAATATATATATTCTGCTTTCATAAATGTTTTCAAAATTTCCAGCTGCTTTATTGGTGATTGCCATTTGGTTTACAACCAGATCGTATGCTACCCATTTGATTATTATTATTGATGATTGAATGATTATTAGACCATGTGGATAGTAGATGAAATGGGCATTACACAAAATTGAGAATTAGACCAACTGGAATTAGATTAAACAGTAATTAGGCCAAAAGAGGGCATTAACGCATATCATTCTTGCAGGTTTAATGCCTTTCTGGTTTTCAAAGGGATTAACTGATGTAAACACGGTTCTAATGCCTTTCTGCATGGCTTTCAAAAGGATCATATCAGTGGCTAACAGCCATAAGGGTGTTTACTCACATCATTTAACACAGGGTAAATGCCTTTCTGACTTTCAAAAGGATGATATCAACTGATGCCCTTAAAATGTTAAAATGTTCAAATGATTCTAATGCTTTTCTGGCTTTCAAAAAGGATGAAAACATTCGCTGAGAGCCAGAAGGGTGTTTTCTCATATCATTTAACCCAGGTTAAATGCCTTTCTAGCACTCAACACACAACATCATCTTTTGAGAAGAAAAAGGGCATTAAAGACTGGATAGAGGAAGAGGGAGAGCAGGAGAGGAGAGGAGAGCAGGAAAGAGGGATAATAATAGAGAGAAATAGAATGTGAAGAGGCAGAAAGGAGGAGGGGCATTGATAGAATGAATGAAGAAGATGGCGAGAACAGATATAAATGGCAAATTGTGAATAGTTGCGATTCAATATGTTCTCGCACATAACCATTATTTAAAAAAGGAATTACATGTATCTCTTTAAGAGTACAACTATTTATATGAAAGTGTCACATGATCTTGAAAAATTTGCTATCACTTTGGTGATTTTAATAGTTCCATATTATCCTACTCCTGTTAACATAAAGGGATTCATATTAAGAGACCCTATCTATATAATTATTATTTTACAAGTCAGAATATTTGTCTGACATCTGTTGCAGCTCACATTTAGAATAAGGCAATCTACGTCTCAATAGCATAAACAAATATAAATAGACATTCATTGTTCATTTGTTAATTATTTATGTACAATTGCCTTTTGTTCCAGTGACATTTGCCACTTTTAGAAAGGCTCAGTGAGGATTTGCATCATCTATTTATCTACTGAAGTGAGACATTATCTTTATCTGTATAGTTTACTCTTGTCTTTTCTTATATCTTCTTCCTCTCTCCCTCTCTCTCTCCCTCTCTCTCTCCCATCTCTCTCTCTCCCTCTCCCTCTCCCCCTCACTCGCTCTCTCTCTCTCTCTCTCTCTCTCTCTCTCTCTTCTCTCCCTCCCCTCCCTCCCTCTTCCCCTCCCTCCCTCTTCCCCTCCCTCCCTCTTCCCCTCCCTCCCTCCCTCTCCCCCTCCCTCCCTCTCCCTCCCTCCTTTCCTACCTCCCCTCCCTCCCCCTCTCTCCCACCTCTCTCCCCCTCTCCTCTCCCCTCCCCCTCTCCCCTCGCCCCTCTCTCCCTCTCTCTCTCTCTCTCTCTCTCTCTCCCTCTCTCTCTCTCTCTCTCTCTCTCTCCCTCTCTCTCTCTCTTTATTTAACAACTCAGTTTTCCATACCCTTGCCAAGTTTTCTAATATCTTAAAAGTATGTGGGAAATGTATTTTGTCCCGATTTACATTTCTTGAAAATGCATGGTACATAAAGATTACATCTGAAAATTATTGAACTAAATTAAAGCCCTACTTCAACCAGTCCACCTTTCATTCTTGAGTTACTGTTTCATTGAAACATGAAAAGCTCTTTGCTTTCAGATTGTTCAAAGATACCATAGTGACATTGACCTAGGGATAGGGTCATTTGCATGTAAACAATGCAGAGCACATTTTCACCGATGTGAGCTGATATTTTACCTCGTCAGACGATAATTTTGAGGCCAGAATTCCAGGTTTTGGAAGACGGCAATGGTTTCCCAGAGTCGCTAGTTTTATCCACAAAAGAAGTGAGTAAAGCTTAGATAAGATCAAATGAATTGAAAGGTGATGAAACAGAGAAAAATAACGATTTTTGGTGTCACATTCAAGTACAAATTTTTGTAGTAAGTAATGTGCAAGGTACTCTCTTAAAAAAAAAGAGTGAATTTTCACTCTATTTTCACTTTCTTGGGAGTGACGTCCGTGATCACTTGTTTAAGAGTGAAAATCGATTGATTTTAGAGTGCTCTCTAAAAGAAAAGAGTGAATTTTCACTCTATTTTTACTCTATTTTCACTCTCCAGAGGAGTGACGTCCGTGATTTTGAAAATTCACTCTTTTTTTTAAGAGAGTAATGTGTACGGTTACATTAAAAGTTTGTATTCAATTAACACATTTTGAAGATGGTAATACATGAGTAACAAGTTCAATATAGCAAGTAAGATGGATTTTGTGTTCATGAAAACACAGCGTAGTAATGGCATTTGTCAGCGGTTAATTACAGGTTGTTGGGGTTTACAAATGTTGGTGTTGACGTTTGAAAGAAGTGTCAGATAGATCTGAGTTTTGAAAGAAAAAGGCTGAGAAACAAGTTTTTGAGAAAGTTAAATGAGTCAAAATCAGGAAGACAAGATTGACACACACTAAAACCCACCTCTGGAGTACATTGCAGTAAAATTAAAAATAAACAATGTTTTTTTTAATATGGTTTGGGGGGCTGAGTAAATGATTTGGGCCTACTTTTTCATTCTTTGTCTGATTTTGTTGCAAGGGTCAACTCAACACAAGACTAACTTTAGTAATATTCCATGAAAGAGGTCTGCCGAATGATTACAAAAAAAGAAGGCAAAAAAAAAGTGTTTTATCCAATGAATATGGATGAGGGAAAAAGGAACAAAAAGATGACAAGTTGGGAGAGATAGGAAAGAAGAGCAAAACAAAAAGCTAAAAAACAAAATAAAATAAAATGAAACAGAGCCCTTTTGAAGTCACTTCACCTGTCAAAAAAAACATGAGGATTAAAACGTGCCATAATTCATTCTCTTTTCCTGTCATGTCCGGTGTCACAAACCAAAGAAGCAGAAAAGTAGAAAAACCAGTAAAAAAAACAGGACAACAGCCTTGTGCTCGCAATGCGTGCCCATCTCTGCCAACGATCTAAAGGAATTCGCCAGGGCATCTGCTCGTCAGAGAATGAATAAAGCTTTAGCAAATATATCTTTTAATGAGACTCGTATATTCCATCTCGCATGGCAGCATTGTCGTTGTCATTCTTTTGATCCTTTTGTTTTGTCGGAGCGTACACAAGCCGAAAGACACAGACAATCGTCACGATGAATCGTCACTTTGTTGTGGAAGCGAAGCGCGTGCCCATCCTCGATGATCCGTGAGGCTCGGGTCTAAAGGAATTTGCCAGGCTTCAGCCAGAGGATGAAAGGCCACTGCACAATCCCCTTTTGTGTCTGGTGTGTTTTATCATAATTATGGAGCAAAGAAATGCAGGAGGAGGGGTGTGTGGGCGAGGGGGGTAAACCCCTCTTTAAGAGATTAACCAAACTTTAAACCCTCTCATCACAGTTAGTTATCCATCTTGTTTTAAGCCTTTAATGCTTATCCTCTTCTGTCAACCATTGTTGATCAAGTCTTTCACATTTAAGATGCATTTGTACAAATGTAATCCTTAGCTGTCAAAGAGGAGGGGTCATTAGTGAATAGGGATAACATGAGGTTAGAGAGGGCAATGGGAGGGGGGGGGGGTAATCCATCCATTGTAGCCAAGTTAGAGGGCATAAACATAAATAGCATTACAGAACTGATATTTGTATTTGAATTCTCTTGCTTTAAAGCTGTCAGGAAGGTAGGTTTTAGCATCATGGTGTTTTGTTTTAAACCTCCATATAGTTTTTGATGACTCCTGGAAAATAAAGATTATGAAATTCACCTGCTAAGAAAATAAGAAAAGGCAAAATCAAACAAAAACAGGCATATTACCCACAAGGCACATTGCATAATCACAAGCAACTTGAAAGGTGCAAGAAATTGCTTTTTTTGTTGTTAAGGCAGTTCTTTTAAGCCCACTGCCCACTATACGATCCGACTACAATCCAATTTTTGAAAAATTTGCTATAATATTCAATGTGAATATTTAAACAGGTAAAATTTAAATTACTAAGGATCTGAATAGTCATAAGAATAGAAATATCAAAATTTCAAGGAATTTTCAAGCTTTTTTGGAGAAGATAAGGGTAAATCGGCTCAGAATCATAGTGACGTCACACCAGTTGTGTGATTGTCTACGATTTGGCCTTTATTCTGGCTTGGAAAGTTGATTGCACTAAATTTCCAGTCGTTAGTATTCTTTTGAGTATTTTGAACCTAATTCACGAAGATGAAATCTGTCTAGATTCCCATAACTATTATAATTGCCATTTCTTTGACAATTCGATCGCAGGAGAATTTCAAAGTGTGAGGTGGGCTTTATATTGATCCAAATTAAAACAGGTTGAAATAACATACAGCTTCTAAATGACAGAGCACTCATCCTAGCTTGTACTTTCCATGTACAAGTTGATTGTTTATCTGTCATTAGAAAAGAGTTCTATGACAAATCCAGATATATATTACATTTGTGACAAGTTTGGTGTGATTATCTGTCACTGCCAGAACTTTGAATTTGGCATTTTCATCAAACATAATATGAAAATGAACATATGAAGTAAGGAAAGAAAGTGAATTGAGAGACAGAAGTGCAGTAACTCGTACTTTTACATAGAGTTAACACAATGACTACTAAATTTTCTTATTCCCATAAACTTTTTACGGGGGCCACCTGGTTCCCATTTGCAATGTGTTAAAGCACATCCTTTTTACTTGTAGCAGATGATGTGAAGGATGTAGGTCTGAAACAAACTGTTTGTATACCTTGAATAGTTACTGTGATTTTTTTTTGTATTTTCATTTCCTCCTCCTCCTTGTCATCATCATCCTCTTCCTCTTCCTCCCCCTCCTCCTTCCTGTCTCTAATCTTTCCTAGGACAAAACTCTTTAATTGCAGATGATGTATAGAATGTAGTTCTGAAAAGAACTGTTTGTATACCTTCATGGGTTACTATGATTTTGTTTTCATTTCCTCCTCCTCCTCCTCCTTGTCATCAGAGTTAATGCACATCCTTCTGCATCGTATTAGATGATGTTGAGAATGTAGTTCTGAAAAGAACTGTTTGTATACCTTGATCGGTTATTCCGAATTTATCTGGTATCTTCATTTCCTCCTCCTCCTTGTCACCATCATCCTCTTCCTCCTCCTTCTTCCTGTCGCGCATCATTCCTTGAATCAAAGAATCAAAGTACTATTTGTGATACTTTGAAGAAAAAAGAATACATTGATGATTCTTATCTTAAAAGGTCTAAAATAGCCAATGTAGAGCCACCTTCCTACAGTGTCCTTCTTGCACACACTAGTTGTCATTGTCACAAGAATGTGTATGGACTGAAGATATCGCCTCGCTTCCTTTGTAGGGATCGGAAAGTTAATGCTGAAGAAGAGCTCCTGTTTGTATGCACAGATGCTTCGGAGTGACTTCACTTGTGACTGAACACGAAAGTCACAACAAATAGAATAAAAACTGCTAATGTCCTTCCCCCAGATGGTCCTTTGGAATTTATCCAGGGCATCTGCTGGTCCATCACAATGCTGCCATCGCCCCCACCAGGGGTGCAAACTTACCCCCCCCCCCCCTCCCCTCTCCTCAACAAGCCATCATCCACACTTCACTATCATGTATACACATTTAAAATCTTCGCCTAAACCATCCAGCTTAGGAGCATCTGCCAACTTTACATAAGATGAAAATAAGGAAAGAGATAGAGAGAGAGAGAGAGAAAAGGAGATTGCAGACAGATCAGAACATAATAGTCCCCTGGACAAACAGAATATATCTTTCAAAAGAATGGAAAAATCCCTATTGTCCTAATTTATCTTGCTGGCACGCGCCTCCGCTCGTACCACCAGTATCATTATGCAAATACTTTGCCATCGGGGGACAAAAAAAGGCAGATGAGCGCGTGCGGGTGTTCATCGGAATTACGGCTGGGGAAATGGGGATGGACGTCACCTGCTATTTCCAACATAGCTCAAGAGTGTCATACTGATTGTGTGAAGTGCTTTTGTTGGTTGATTTGCAGAAAAGGGGTTGTGCAAAGTTTGTGTGGAGGACAAGAGACTTGAGACAGAGGGAAGAGGAAAGATTAATCAAAACTTAAAGGGGAATTGTTTTTAAAAAGTAGGACCTCATTTTAAAAGTTTATTTTCAAATTTATTCAATAAGGGCCTATGTTCATAACCAAAGATATTGATTATTTAGGAGCACTAAACACAAAAAGTACCATAGTGCTTATACAAAATAATAAATGTGAAGAGAAACTTAACAATAATAGGTAAATCATATCATATTACTGAGGGAAGAAGTACATTTTAAGGGAACTTTTGAAAGTTGCGAGACAGGGGTAATTCTCTGATGGAAATTGTTCCATGTTTTTAAAGCAGCCACTTAAAAATGTTTTTCAATAGATGAGAGTCTGGATTTGGGAATAATTTGTTTTTACTAGAGAGAGAGAGAGAGAGAGAGAGGGGGAGGAATAGGGAGAAAGAAAGAGAGTAAAGGTGGTGAGAGGGTGAGACAGAAAAAGACAGACAGACAAACAGGGGAATTGAAGAGAAGAATAAAAAGATGAAGAGAAAATGAACAGACAGAGAGAAATGAGGAGAATGAAGAGAATAAAGTTAGGATGTAATAAAGAGAGAGAGAGAGAGTGACTGAACAAAAGAGAGAGAAAGAGAGAGAGAGAGAGCAGAGAGAGAATATACAAATGGACAAAGGAAAGGGGAGGATGACTGATATTTACCGAACATATATAATGAAATATGGAAACAAGGAAATTTATGAAAGATTTCATTATGTGAGTGGCCCTAGATCGACACCAAAAAACAAACCCATGTCAAATTTGCTTCTCTGAAACACTGGTTACTTGGTCATATTGAAAGGGCAACAAAAGTTTACAACATTTCTTTTTCATATTTGGATACACTTTTGCAGACGAAGATGTTCAATAAACATAGGTGTGTGACATCATGAACAAAAAGTTACCAAAATGATCTTTTTTAAATAGTCGTTTGCAGACATGAAAATAAACATCAAATTTACTTATCTAAAATTATTTCTTGACATGATCACAGCTATAACAAAAAGACCGTCAAAGTTTTGTTGAAAGCTCTTTTTCTTGGCGACATCGTAGCAGACGAGACAAGACATGAGCAAATTTGTTTCTCTGAAACTATTTCTTGTGTTGACAATTCCAAAACAAAGTGTTGGAATGCGTCCAGGGGTAGTTGGTGAAGCCAAACGATGGTTGTAATCTCCTTTTATCCCTTTTCTTTACCCTTCATATATTCCATCATCCTCTCCTATTGTCTAGGGCCACATCTGCTTCTGAGTGAAGGGCAGATTCCGATTCCCCCATCCCCAATTATAATCACTTTTACAACAAAGTGATGAGGTTGAGAACACAAAGCGGGGGGCAGACTACCATTATCTATCGGCACGCGTCCGCTGATACCAGTGGCTATTTACCGGGGCAACGCCCACTTTACACGTTTATTAAATGGGCCAAGAGCATGAGGGGAGGTTTATCTTGGTTATCTGCGCTTATTTCAAAGTAAAGTCCCTGTCATTGACTTTGCCTGCAGACTGAATACAGCTGATACTTATACCCCGTCTCGGAAGTCCATATCTATCAAAGTAAACAAAACCCAAAATGACTATTACCTCCTTTATTCTTCCATGCCCCGCATTTGCAGCTGAAACAAATGTTTTTGTTTAGGAGTTCGGAAAAGTTCAAATAAGCGAGAAGAGTGGAAAGAATCGCTTTCATGCCCTTGTTTTGTGTTGATTTGGCGCGG
Organism: Strongylocentrotus droebachiensis; assembly: GCA_035222895.1. Lineage (NCBI taxonomy): Eukaryota > Metazoa > Echinodermata > Echinoidea > Camarodonta > Strongylocentrotidae > Strongylocentrotus > Strongylocentrotus droebachiensis. Next base: position 123,639 of record JAVYIG010005324.1, on the reverse strand, counting down.
AATCTTTGCAGCTGAAAGTGTTTGGTCTGTTAATCTCCAAATTAGATGGGAATAGTACAAGTATCCATAGACTTTTTTTAATAGGAAAACTAGAGGGGTCTACGGAAAACAAAAGCTTTGAGCATCTGTTTAAATTTCGTCTGTTTGGTGTGCAAAGGGGAGGACTCTGTGATGAAACATAAACATGAAAGCCTTGCTCTCCGAACAAATGAATCAATGATTGCAATTAGGCAAGATATTTAAAAGATGAAATGAATCTGATTTTTAAACTAAATGACATACATTTTGTCTTTTGAGGGCCATAAGGGCATTAAGTCATATGCTACAACTAGTGCTTAGAGTAGGTTTAGAGTAAAAGAATACTCTGAATTGAAATGCAGTCTTCTGCTCCGAAAATATGAAAAAAAAAGTTTGTAAAAGAACTTAAATGGGGCCTATCTTTGAAGAACAAAATGAGAAGAGCTTGATTTTTTTTAGATCAATCATTTTTTAAATTATTTTAAGCCCCGATCTTTATTTACTGGGTGCGAGCCAAAATTTCTTAACAAATTGAAATAGCTCCCAGAAAGCTTCACATTCTCAACTATTCAAGCAGCTATGTTTACATTTTGAATGAACTTTGTGAGAATAAAGATAAATAGCAGGTCTTTGAACATAATGTTCTTGCTTCATAATCTCAGATCGCTATTCACAAATCTTACCAAATAGAGGGAACAAAAATAGCCCTTTGTTTGATAAAGTTTGACAAATGTTAAGTTAATGTTTCCCAACAACTGAACATACACATATCTTTTGTCTGATTTTCACAGACATGTGCCCTTTTATCTTACTTCTTTTTTTGTTCTTTCCTGAAAAGATGCATTGTATCGTACTCGATGTTTAGCAAATACGTGTATCAGTATTTGCAGTAAGATAATATAGAATGTCAAACAAGAAAACGATGTATTTCTGAGAAAAGTTTGAGAATAGTAGGGACATTATCAAGCTTATCTTAAAAATTGTAAATTGTGAATTATCAATCATTAAGCAGCTGTTATACAACCATCAAATTTTATTGCCACTTCTTATCTATTTGAAACAAAAAGTAATGTATATTTATATTATGATATTTGTAATATTGATATATATCAGCAATCATTTTGGGGGAACTGGCCATATGTTTGGATAAAGTTCTAGTGATGTGGGAATAACTGAACGATATCTGTTTTACTATTTACTTTTTCATCTTATTAAACATACACACCGCTTGTTGGTTTTAAAGGTAATAAAGGGAAAGAGAGAGAGAGAGAGAGGGAGAGAGAGATATAGGGAAAAGGAGAGAGAGGGAAAAGGAGAGAGAGAGGGGGGGGGGGGGTAGAGAGAGAAAGAAAGAGAGGGAGAGGAAGAGAGAGAGAACAGAGAGGGTTGAATGGGATTGCTTTTGAAGGAGAGATAAGGAGATCAAAAGATGGCAGGAAAGAGAGTGAGTGAGACTGACGGGGGGGGGGGGGGAGAGGGGGAGATGGGGGTTGGGAGGGGAAGGGGGAGAGAGAAACAGGGAGGTGTGATATGGAACCGAGTGGAAGTGGAGTTCAAACTATTACTTTACACCCCAATCAAACAAATCAATACAGCTTGATTCCCTGTTAATCAGTTACAAGCCTCTAATCTACTAATCCTTATCACTAATCCTCTAATCCCTTATACTAATCCACAGCCTAGATCCCACTGATCAATAATATCCTCATTACAAGAATTCTGATCAGTTTATTACCATCTCACCTACCTGTATTGAAACACGATTAGTGGGTTAGTAAAGCTCTTTGGGAAGCCACTCGGAACTGCCACAGAAGATTTGTCAAAGGACAGTATTTCTTGTTCAAAAGGCTTTAAGGTATCAACTAATCAATACTGCTGTGTGTAAACTATACGGATGTGTTGCAAAACTTTCTCATTCTTTTCATTCAGATTAGGAGGATTACATTTTTTGTGAGTAAAGGGGTTCTTGTAAGAGCGTGAGAGAGAGGAAGAGAGAGTAGGAAAAAGAAGTTGAAAGCTTTAGGATATTGATTAATAATACATCAGTGGGAAAACAGGTTTGGATGTGTTGCCAAATCTTCTCTTTCTTTTGTTCAGATTAAAGAGATTACATGTCTTCAGTCCAAAAGGATCTTTTTGAAGAATGTTGCAATTGGAACAACACAGGATTTTAAATTGTCAATTCAGTATTTCAAAGGGGAAGCTAGCTGTCAGGTATTCATTGATCAGTTCTTCAGTTGGTAAACCTGAAGTGAAATGCTGCTAGACCTACTAATTTCTGTCATTCAGATTAAGAAGGATTACATGTTTCCTTTTTTGAGAAAGGGAATTCTTGTTAAACCTGAGGCTTTATGGTATCAACTATACTATACTAATCAATACATCAATTTGAAAACGTGTAGGAAAATGTTGCAAAACAATCTTGTTCTTTTGTAAAGATTAGAAAGATTACCTGTCTTTGATCTGAAAGAAGATTTTTGAAGAATGTTGCAACTAGAACAACACAGGATCTTTAATTGTCAATCAAGTATTCCACAGGGGAAGCATGTCAGGTATTTATTGATCAATACTTCATTTGGTAAACTTGTACGGTTATTTTGCAAATCCTACTCGTTCTTTCCATTTAGATTAGGGGGGACCTGTTGTTGGTTTGCAAAACAGATTGTTGTTGGAAGACACAGGATTCCAGTTTGTAAATTCATTGGTCACTGATGGAAGCCTATGGGATATTCATGAATAAATAATTCATTGGGTAGACTTGTTGATTCCTTAGTTCTACATCCTAACTTATGGATCCTGCTGAGTATCATCAAAGTAGAAGTAGAAGTAAGAAACTGTTGCTTAACCCTGTTCTTTTTGCTCTGAGTAGAAAGACTAAAAGGGAAGTCCACCCTGATATTAAGTTAGTTTTTATAGAAGCAGAAAAATGAGAGAAATAGGTCAGTGAAAGTTTGAGCAAACCCTGATTAAAAGTAAGATAGTTTTACAATTCTGCTTTTCTGTTCAGCAAATAAAATGTTTAAAGATAATTTTGTTGAACGGTGTTGCGCCCCAAATGGAAGCATCGCAGTTGTGCTGAGAAACGGATGAGGATTTAACATGAGTTTTTAAAAAATAGGGTTATGTGTTTTATCAGTTGAGAAGCTGTCATGAGCATTCTGTAATTATAAGCATAGGGGATTCCACCTGTGTATGATCACATCAGTCAAACTTTGAATAAGAGGGTTGAATCGAGCTGAGAGAGAAAAAAAAAACTCTTAGGTATTACATGTATTTATGGAACCATTGGAACATTATATTACATTGTCTGTGTGGTATACTGTAGAACACCTTCTTAAAGGTAATACAAAGTTTTGGGAAATTTTGAAAATTTGGTGGATAGTGATTCTTTACAATTTGGATATATTTGGATGCCCCTGTGGATGTATTTGAGCACTAGAAAAATTAGCCTCTAAAACACTTCTGCTTTCGAGAAAAATTGAATATAAAAATTTACCGGTGCTCCCGGTAAATGTTGATAAATTTCAAATAGCGCCTACGGCCGTACAATGGTAGCTGCGACCATGAAAATCTCAGAATATGTAGATGTGATATATAACTTCCAAACGAGAATAACAAATTGGTAGATTTTAGTCAAGAAACATTGTTTTATAGCTTAATTAATATCTTGACCTTGAGAGGGAGCTATACAACAAAAAGAGTGTATTATTTAAAATTTCATAACTTTAGACTCGATTTCAACCGCAACAACACTCACTGAATATTATAGGATCGCATATGCTTCCAATATGTTCATTTGAACCAAATTCATGACCCCATACCAAAACTTTGTATTACCTTTAATCCCAATCTTAACCAATTTAGGGGTTATATAGCTCAAGCCTAAGATCTCATCAAGTTCCTATAATGAGGAAATGGGGGATAAAGATGACAAAAGAGAGTTTTAACATCTTCAAGAAGATTATCAGGCCTCAGAAAACTTAAGGGAATAAAAGCTTGTTAGCAAACTTGTGAAGACTTTGGGGTACTGGTACATTGTGTGAATTTCATGATCACCTACACATGTCTTCTTGTAATTCCTTTGAATAAAGCAAGAACAGTAATCTGCTCATTTTAAAAGGGGCTGTATACCATTGACCTTCACCAGAAATTAATCTTCTTTAGACCTGTCTTCATCAGATTGAGTTTGCCAAATAACCCGCTATTTTCAGACTCTGGATATTATCCCGAAGCTCAAAATTGCGTCCTCACCAGACCGATACGCTCATCAAAAACTAGCTCGGACCGCCGCAAATTAGCCCACTAAATAGCGGGATATTTTGGAAACAAGACCAAGATTTCTTGAGATATTTTCTCAGCGCTTATCTCCTGAACACCCCCTAATTGTCTCTAGTAATTACATATTACACTCTGTTCGATTGTAAACTGTGTATGTGGATTAGTGTATGGGTTTAACTTATCCCATGGTTTACTTCTCATATCAGTACAGCAATTACCATCTCGGCCCTAAGTTATGTGACATGAGATGATAAAAGTGAGTTCATAAAACTTCTTATCAATGACAAGTTACAATGATTATTATAGGCTCACTGAAATCCTTGCATTTGATTGGCTGAGAGCAAAGTTGCTTTAGATCTTTTGCATTTGTAACTGTTAAGAAGTTTTAAGAAATAGGGCCCAGGTCAAATCTAAGAAACATGCTTCTGTGTTAATTGCTCCCCTTCATTTGGTTACAGCATGGACCAAATTCTGAACTTCGACCCTGGACCAAACAGTGAACATAATAATAATAGTAATGATAGCAATAGTGGGTCCTTGTATATCACTCATATTTGTCAAACTTGACACTCCTGGCACTCCATAATTACCCTAACTCCAACTCTAAACATAACCTTAAACCCAATTGCAACCCCTACCCCGACATTTTAACTTTGAGTTTGACGAAATAGAACCAGGAGAAATCGTCGCCAGAGCAAACGTGGGCTCATATATCTTGTCGTTGTGGGATTGCATTATGGAAGATATTATTCAGTTTTTTTAATGAGAATTCCAGAAGTCTTTGTGAGGTTCATGAATGGTTCACATTGTGAATTCAAGTGTTATGCCATGAAGACAGAAAAAAATAAATCACAATTAATAATTTTAGGCAATATATGTGGTATCCCCATCAATAGCAGTCAGTATTTTGTAATTACCCCATCCAAATTATTGATGTATTATGATGACAAAGTCATTCATTTTTTAATGTGAAAACAAGAAGTTTTTGTGAAGTTCATGAATGGTTCACAATTAATGTCATACCACTGCAACATTCGCAAACTCCAGAAGTTGTTTTACTGTGAAATGGCTTCGATCATGATGTATTTCCATATTCCTGTGTGTTTTTTGTTATCCATATATTGTACCTTTATTGTGTTCATAGTAGTCCTTTGTTTGTTTGTTTCTACCTGACTGCTATAAGAAAGGATGCATATGTTTGTAAGTAAGCAAGCAACCAGGGGACCGACAGCTGTTAGTCCTCTCTGAGGGACTTGGTAATTTTGATTAATGCCTTACCAAAGGATACTTTAGTGCATCGACTTGGTTTCGAACCCGGGACCTCCCGATTATGAGACCACTGCTCTACCACTGGGCCATTGCGCCAGTCTCTTTCTATCTGTTATCATCTTGTTCTTGGTTCAATAATAATAATAATATTCAGCTTTTATAAAGCGCTTAATACATCTTGGACGTCTCTAAGCTCTTTACAGATATACTATTACCCCAGTCATTGGATTCAGTGCTTGCCTGCACACATTGTGTGCACAATCTCCACTCCCTGGGGAGCATTCCAGCCAGGCATAACTTGACGCTCAAAAACTGTTTTACCAACAATGTTGGTCGCATCCTACCGGGTACCCATTTTAACACCTGGGTGGAGAGTAGCAAGTTCAATATCATGTTCACACTATGTAATGTGATGAAGCCTGCAGAAATGAATAAATTAACAAACCAAAGGGATTTATAATTCAGTTTATGCAAAAAGAGACTGGTTGCTTACTCACAAGCATACACATGCTTCTTAGCAGTCACGGAAAACCAACAAACAAACTAACAAAGGTAAATTTGTCACCAATGTTTCTGGTTACACAATAAACTGTGGAGAAATGTATAGGAATGAAAACAATACATCAAAGACTTGATAAACACCATTCAAAGAGTATACAAAGATCATGACAGCCAAGCTTCAAGTTTGAGTGCGAGTTGGACGATTCGTTTGAAAAGAAAACTATGTGGAGGAATTCAGTAATAATCCCTACTTCAGGAAAACCAAGAAAGTGCTCTTCATACAACACCAAAGTACAGCAAATTAAGACCTACAGTGCAAACATTAAGCAGCTGTTTTTTGAAGTATTTGATCAAGACTAAAGCAGCCTACTTAATAATGCTAATTGATGTTGTACTTGACTTGGGGCGCGTTCATACTTGATTTTGAAGGTAGAATGAGCGATCTGAAACGCTCATCGTAAACGCTCATCGTGATCGCAGTTCCACGGTGTACTGTTCATGCTTACTTCTCTGGCTCTCCCCGGCAATTCTCCTTGTGTGGCCCTAATTGGTCTTCCAGCTGGATTCGCAAACCTTCACTGTGCATGCTACGTAGACCCACTAGAGGTCAGTGCGTTGATCCCATTTAAACGCGTTTACAAATTGTAAACGCATCTTTTTGTGAGTTTACGATCGGCGATCGTGATCGCCTTTTTTCGGTGATTCTACAAAAGTAAGCTAAGACGCAACCGTGTTTTAAACTAAACACGTAACAGATGCCTGATTCTGGCCAGAAAAAGTGAAGCATGAACACGCTTATGGTCTATTGCGAAAGCCCTTCATAGCCCTTTATATTGTATTACTCTTTGCCCCCAAATATAAACAGTGACCCCCTCCAACTTCTTGTCTAAACTTTGTTCAGTTGTTGAACTTGAGCATGGGATGAAGAGATTGTCTGTTAAAGGCGAAGTCCATCCTGACTTTAAAAGTTGGTTTTAATAGAAGCTGAAAAATGAGAGAAAATGATCAGTGAAAGTTGCAATAATTCAAACATAAGTTGGTAACTCTGTGACGTATCTTGCGAACTCCTCTCCAATTTGCTCCGTACAGAAATTGTTCAAACACTTTCATTTTCTTAGTTATTGATGACAGAATAGATTTGATTAATACAGGGATTTTATAAATACATATTTGCAATAATTATATCTAGAGTGAATGTATAATTGAAAACTTTTGTAAGGGAAATATGATTTTTTTTTTTGAATTTTTTTAGAATGGGGCAAATGCCAAATGGGAGGGGAGTTTGCAAGATACTTCACAGAGTTGCCAATTTGTGTCTGAATGATCGCACCTACTAAAAATTCTTAACTTTCTCATTTTCAATCAGAATTAGCTCAAACTTTCACTGACCTGGGTGGTGTTTCACAAAACTTGTCATCAGTGACAAATGACAGTTTTTGTTATCAGCTACTGAAATCCTTGCTTCTGATTGGTTATCAGCAGATTTGTAACTGATTTTTGTAATTTGTCATTGAAAAAAGGCTTTGTGAAACACCCCCCTGTTCCTTTCATTTTAATAGTCTGTTGAGATCAAGAAGAACATAAGCCCTGTGTTTAAAGAGAAGGTTGAGTTCTGGGGAGAGGTGAAAAATAATTTGTGAGCATCATCATTGTTATATTATGCAAGTGTGGAAGAGCATCAGAGAAAAAATGTTCCCTGAAAAGCATGGCTCTTCAAATGCCTTCATAGTCTAAATATGGCAAGTAGCATCTTATAAATGAGGCCGGATTTTTAAGCCATATGTTTATGTAGTCCCATCTTTCTGTATACAGCGCTACAGAAAATAGTTAAATATGAACAAAAAGTGGGGAAAAGAATAATTTGCATATTGTGATAGACATAAAAGTGAACTTGCTATTCCACTATTGTTTGGTTAAATGACTCTTGGACTGGTGGTTGAAGCATGAATCTACATTGTACTAAGAAAAGTCTATGGTTAAAAGATCAAATATAAACAAGGATTTGTGGGGGGGGGGGGGATAAACAGTGAATGTACCAAGCTTTGTATATATTAGATACTTGAACCACACTTAACAATTGGATAGAGAGAGAGAGAAGGAGAAAAAGGAGGAGGAGGAGGATGAAAAATAGAACCACACTTATCAATGGTAAAGAGAAAGTAAAGAAGGAGGAGGAGAAGAATAAAACCACACTTAACTATTGGAGAGAGGGAAGAAGAAGAAGGAGGAGTAGAAGAAGAAGAAGAAGAAGAAGGAAAAAAAAGAAGAAGAAGACAAAGGAGGAGGACGAGAAGAAGAAGAGAGCATATTCTTCCAATGGTTTTTGAAAGATTATTTCTGCAGTATACATTGAATAGTGAAGAGAGTTATCAAGTGAGAAAGAGAGAGGGTGTGAAATTGAAGAGTGATGGACTGGACACGTAACAGAGTGACAAATAGAATGGAAGAGGGAAATAGAGAGAGAGAGAGAGAGAGAGAGAGTGTGTGTGTGCGTGTGCGCATGTGTGTGTGTGTGTGGAAAAAGAGAGAGACACAGAAGGGAGAAGAAAAGAGAGGAACATGAAGAGAGAGATAGTGAGAAGGGGGAAAGAAATGAGAGATAAAGAGAAAAACGATTAAATAAGAGAGGGGAGAGATAAAGAGAAAAATAGATGGTGGGAACAGAGTAAAAAATGTAACCTGGGAATCCAATTTTTTTAATCAACCTTTTTAATTATATCTGATTGTTCTTATGGTTTGAAATGTATAAATGAATTGGGCCAACATTATATGTAAGCATGATTGATCCAGCTTCGGCTGCTTTTCATGTAAAATGATTAGTACAAACATCTTTTGATTGCATGAATAGAAATAAAGAGAGGGAGAGAGAGCGAGATAGAGAGAGAGAGAGAGAGAGAGAGAGAGAGAGGGAGAGAGAGAGAGGGGGAGGGGAGAGAGAAAGAGACAGAGAGGGAGAGCGACACAGAGACAGAGAGAGGGAGAGAGAGAGAAAGGGAGGGAGAGAGTGGGAGAGAGAGACAGAGACAGATAGAGACACATAGAAAGAGGGAGAGAGAGAGGGAGAGAGAGAGGGAGAGAGAGAGGGAGAAAAGAGAGAAAGAGAGAGAGAGAGGGGGGGGGGTAAGCATACATACTTTGAAAATAAAGTCACAGGGCGAAGAACATGCACATATGAAATCAAGAGTGAACCAAGATAGCTCCCCCCCCCCCTCCCTTTCCCCCATCCACCCTTCTCTGTGCCTTCCACCCTCACCCTACGTGCCACGCCCCCTTGGTAACAAGGTATTCCCATTTCCTCTTCCTACCAGCCCGGGCCCCGCCCACCTCCTATACCCTCAGCTCCACTGAAAGGCAAAGGGGTGTTTGCCCTTTTCAAGGATACCAGTGGTTTGTGTGGTGACCTGTCTCACAAGTCCAGCTGCTCCAATGTAAAGTTCAAACGATACCCAAATGTGTACCACTTCATGAAAGGTGGGGTCATTCACACAAGAAGAAAGTTGTACAGACTTTGTGTATAAAGGAGTTAGTGTCACATACAGAATTACAGTGCAGGGATTTGAGTGAAATGCATGTGTATTGTACACAAGAATATTGTATGAAGAATACCTTGTAAAGAAACTTAGTTTGGGGAGGGCAGTTTACACCAGAAGTTGAGCGTTTGCTTACGTCACAGCATTGCTTGTGGGTGCAAAACTACATCTGACCATTCCTATTAAGGTGCGCCAACAATAAGCCCAAATCAGTTATAATATGGATTTTGTTCAATACAGTTTTATGGGTTATATAGACCCTAATTCTTTTCAGAGTTGTCATTTGAAAAGACACTTTTTGAAAAATTTGAATTTTAGATCAGACAAAGTGAATTTCTTATGGCATAGGTTCATGTTTTTGTTTAGCTGTACAATAATTTTGGATAGTCTGAATGAGGGGGAATAGCTCAATATGCATTTTCACGCCCTCCAAAGCATGAACAATGATTGTGGAGATAAATTGCCACTTGGTCCAAAACCAATTTTCTCTACTGGTATGTGTCATTGCATATTATATTTAAAAAAAATCAAATTTGTCTATTTTCCAAGACACCTAGTCCTATTCCATTCATTTTTCAATGTACTCTCTTGGTCCGATACCATTTGGGCCATATCTTTTGGGTCTAATCCCCAGTTGGTCTAATGCCTGTTTGGTCTTATTTCTACTAGGTCTAATTGACAAAATGCTGGCATTTGCTGGAAATGAATGTTAAACCCAAGGAAATGAAATAATTAGTAGCCCAAATCATTAGACCAAATCATTACACCAAACGGTAAGATTTTAGTAATAACAAACACTCTGGTAATCAGACCTTATGGAAAAGAGATGTGAATTAGATCCAGTGGTGTAGACAAACATAGATTTAGATATAGTTCGGGTAGTAGACAAACTTGGATAAAATGAAATTAATAACAAGCTGGATGCTAGACAAATGGGCATAAATTGAACCAACTTGCAATGAACTCACTCGTTGAAAGCTCACTTCCGGTTACACGATTTTTAAGAAAACATGTATAAATGCTTGTACCGGTAAGTACTTGTAAGTAAGTAACCAGGGGACCGAGGCTATTTAGTCCTCTCCGAAGGACTTGGTAATGAGAATTAATGCCTTACTGAAGGGCACTAGCGCATTGACTTTGCTTTGAACCCAGGGCCTCCTGGTGACTAGACCTCTACTCTACCACTGAGCCATCGAGCCTGCTCTGGTGAGAGGTTTATCTTACATTTCCTCTAGCGATCTTTGCTCCAGGATTTAGGGTAAGGATTAGGGTTGAAATTAGGTTTTCGATTAGGATTAGGTATGGTGTCTAGTCTAGGGTTGAAGTTAGGAATTTGGTTAGTGTTGGAAATTACAACAGAATTACAGCAGTGGTCCCAGCACGTGTCTCAACACCGTTGTGGGCCAGGAGGGCTTAATAATAATCTCTTTCTTGTAAAGCTCATAACACATTATGATATAATTTCTCTATGCGCTTATTACCCTAGCTTTAACTTTGGTAGCTGTTATCAGCACACAGTCCATTTTGAAGAATAATCCTGCCAGGTACCCATTTACCTCACCTGGGTGGAGGGTGGCAAATGTAGATCAATGTCTCGCCAAAGAATATTTGTGTTGTGTATTAACTCAATATAATTTAACAAAGAGAGAGTCAATACCCTTCTGGCTTTCAACAAGGGGGGGGGGGGAGGGGGAGAGAGAGAAAGAGAGAAATGGTGAGATTTAAAGAAAGAATGAATTATCATAAATTGAGGGGAAGGAGGATCTGGAATACCTTGGATGCCCTGAAGTTTCCCACAGAACTTAACAGACCCGTTGCCTAGTGCCAAGGGTATCACTGCAAAATCACTTTGAAAATCAAAACATTCTTTTTTCCAGTTCAGTCCTCTAGACTGAGATCGGTAATCACCCTTTGTTGATGGTATCCTCACCGCAGACAAAGTCATGAGCATGGCCATGTAGCCATGAAATTAGCAACAATTTCCTTTCTTTAATTCTATTTCATTGATGCAAAAAATGTTACAAAGGGAGGTCCTTTTTTCGCGAGAGAAGGTGTGGTTCTAACCAGGTTTAGTAATCTTTGTCATGGTAGTTTTTCTGTTGAACATAGATGTATGGTTGTTTAGTTCATGAATAGCTATGGGACTTTCATGATCCTCATTTCCTCTTGTTGATGTTGATGTATTTGTATTGAATAGCTCAGGAGGTTTTTGAGTTTGTTCAAACAAAGCGCACACTCCATCCAGTTTAAACACGTTTAACCGTTCACACACAAAATGTCAAGCTCTCTAGATACGAACTTCGTATCTGCAGCCTGCTTTGAGGGGCGTATGAATCGTGACTTCGTATCTATCCGAACATCGTATAAACGATGTTCACACAGGGAGAATTTTTTTTTAAAGCTGTTTAAAACTGTTGAGTTAAACACGTTTAAACTAATCATATCTAGATAAGATGAATTTTAGCTGTGTGTGAAAAGGCTGATAGTGAGAGTATGAGGACACTCACTTCCAGTAGATGCTGCTGATATGATACATGGTGGTAGGATGATAGCGATAGGGATGATGTCGCTACACTGGTGGCAGCAGTGGGATTTCTATTACCCCATTGACTCCTGGAACCAGGTGGTCCTTGTGTTAAGCCTATGGGAATAAAACAATTCAGTTAGTCAACAGGTTCACCACCCCCTCCCTGATTTCACTACAACTTGGGGGTTTCTTGGGTCTTTAAAGTCTGCTCCCACCGAACGATTACGATAACTTCTTGCTATTACAAATAATTAAAGGGGGAATCAACTCCTGATATGAAGTTGGTCAAAATAAACGCAGGGGGAAAAAATTAAGTTTGAAGACATACTTTGTCAAATATCCCTTATTGGGAATTGACAGAAAATATCCAAAGAAATGTTGGTCCTGTTTTCAAAATTATAAATATCCTGCTATTTGGGAAATATTGGGCTAGTTTGTGATGAGCGTAGCGATTTGGTGAAGACGCGATTTCGAGCTTCGGGATAATATCCCGAGTCTGAAAATAGGGGTTATTAGGCAAACTCGAGCTGATATAGGCAAGCCTAGTGCATGATGACACACTCGTTACGAAGTTTACTTGCAGTTACACACCACAAGCAATATTAAGGTTAGCGCGGTAATAACTACAAGCAGTGGTGGGTCCTAGTTAACTTCGGGATAACGTGCCATTTTGATACAGGTATTTAATTTAGAGGTTATGTCAGCTGGTAGTTCAAATAAATGATTGTAGTTTAGGCTTTGAAAACCTATGTGAACCCTCATCACTGTCAGTGGATCACTGTTTATCACCTCAAAGTTGATAACTTCAAGGTTTCGCAAGCTTAAATTTTAAACTACAAGTTTAATACCACGAATGTGTGAACATAGCTGTTTATTACCAGGCCTTTGATCAAGCAGAGTTCGTTCACTTTCTCGGCCTTGATTTGAACCCATATTCCAAGCAATCAAGAGTGGATAATTAAACTTATTTACACATATTAATGTTCATGTTTATGATGGTATTCTCCCTGAGTCATTCCTATCACTCATGGAACATATGTTTACGATTGTTTAGAAAGTAGTTTGGGATTATGATTCCATAACCTCATATCCATATGGTAGAACATGATATAATGTTACATGTTTAGATTGCAAATGTACCTGTAAAATTTATATTGAGAACTGATCTTGAAATTTCATGAAAAAAAGAAGCCATTTATTGATTTTTTTTTAATAATATTATGTCGCAAATATGAACAGTGTTTTATCATGTTCATGGCACAGTTTTGTAACATTCTAAATTGTATCACATTGTCTAAAATTGGCTCAAAATCAACAATACAAAAAAAAAATGATACAGATATGGGTTTATATAGGCTACAAAATATGCAGCATTGGTAAAAGTATTTATAGTCATAAGTATATCTAGTCATACCAGTATATGACGTATGAATTACTCTGCATGTTTAATTATGTAGCAAATAGTGAATAAAAGTGAACAATTGTGATGTGACAAGGTCTTTTTGGAATTGCATTTAAGTTATAAGAATTGGTCTAAATCTTGCTGAAAGTTACAAACAATGAAAAACAATGAATACAGATATGGGTTTATGGGCTACGAAAACGTAGCATCACATTTTGGATTCAAAGTTAAGTATATCTAGTCATTAAAGTATGAAATAATTGAGCATTGTTGGAGCATCCCTTTTCAAGGGACATTGCTGCCATGATATTCTCCAATGAAAATAAATACAAAATGATGAGATATTGCAAATTATTTTCACCTTTAACAGACCTTGGCCTTCTCATTAATGATGTTCCAGGGTTCAACAGAAGTTCAGTCTGAAACTTCTCATAGGGAGCACACACTGGCAATGTAAAATATATATGAAGTAAGATATTCATAGCTGGAGAAGAAAAAAATACATAAAAAGATAGAGAAGAGAACAAATAAGTGGAATATCAAAACAACTTGATTAGGAGATCGACAGATAGATAGATAGATATATATATATTGATAAATAAATAGATGGTTTGAAAGATAGATAGATAGATAGATAGATAGAAAGACAAAGAGAGGAGGGGAGGGGTGAGAGAGGGGGAGAGGTGGCAGAGGGGGAGAGAGAGAATGAGAGAAATAGTGAGACTGAAAGAAAGAAATGATGAAAAGGGGAAAAACATAAAGATAAAACTTGGCTACCGGTATCTTTGTTGGCTTGCTTTTATTCAGATCTCTCTGAAAGTATATCTACACCATTCTTACATTTCTTGTATCTCTGCAGTGAAACTCCTCATCACGCAAGAACTTCTCAATGTTCCTACCATGTACACAAACAAATAGGCCTACATGCTACACATCAATGGTAAGTACTCTCTTTTAATGTAACCCCCCCCCCCCCCCCCCCCTCCAAAAACAAAATGCTTGAAATATGATTTAGAGCTGCATGACACTAATTTACATTTTGATTTATTTAAGTGTTATGATAGGTAAATTGCGGTTAACACATACACACACACACATGCACATAGTTTGCAAGAATCTTCAGTCAATTGAAGGAGGCAGACTTAATCAGAAGAAAAATGTATACTGATGAATATTTCAGTACGGAACTGTTTTAGGAGTCATACTTTCATCTTTGTTGAATATTCATAAGTGGGCAGGGCTCGGCGTATGTAAATGACCACCTGTAGCTGAAGTGGACCCCGCCCACATTTAAGCTCTCCATCCTCATGCGGGTTCATCAGGGACAAGCAGCTGCGTTGACGAAATGACAACAAGGCAATTTGAAGGGGGTGGGGGTGTCCCTTTGCGAAATATACCCTGCTGTCATGACATTTCTTTAGTGTATATACTGCTCTCTCTCTCTCTCTCTCTCTCTCCTTTTCTCCCACTCTTCCTCTTCCTATTTAATGTGTCTATTCTTTCTCTTGCATCTGATGGAATGTGTTATTCAATAGGGGTGCAGCCACGCGCCCCTCGCCCATTAAGAGTTTAAAAACCTCTCGCCTCTTTTGTCCCCCAAATCCACACGCCATACTTCCACCGAAATTAAAATCCAACTCCGGCCATGAGATGGAAATAGAAATAATAGGCAAAAAGAGGAAAAAGAGAAAAAGATTGAATGCCTGCACACGCTTTGGTTTACCACTTGCCCTGTTCTATAGAAAAGGGGTTTATTTCTCCATCTCTTGAGCTTGTGTTCCTCTCCCCTTGACTGAATGCTTCCATTGAAGAACAGACTGAAGGAATTCAGGGTTGGACCAATCAGCTGGCAAAGACTTCTCAGCTGCTCCGTGCAGAGGCATGCCGAGCCGAGCCACGCGTGCAGCGTGTGCCGCTCCCCCAATCCAGTGCCCTGGATAAATTCTTTCACATTCATCCCGATCAAGGGAAAAGAAAGCGAGAGGCCCTGGCTTCTACTCAAAGAAAAAAAAAGGGGGGGAGAGAGAATAGAAAAGAAAATAAAGTTTTAAGTACTCTTCAGGGGGAAAAAAATGAAGAATTGGGAAGCGGAGGCGCAGAGGGAGGGCAAAAGAAATTGAGTAAGCACACATGGATGATTTAAACGGGGCGATCGGCTGCCTGCCTGTGTAAACTGTACCGTCAAGGAGAACCCCGTCTCGGTGTCCGAATGAAGGGCGGAAAGGAAACACAAAGCGCAGGTCAAAGGTCGGGCAGGTGTGGATTGGCCCCGACACAATAGGACTTCAGGGCGGGTGGTAGAAGGATCAGGAGAGAGAGAAAGAGAGAGAGAGAGAGAGAGAGAGAGAGAGAGAGAGAGGGTAAGGGAGGGAGAGTTTTCTATTTTCTCTGTAAACTTAATCATCTCCTTTCTGGCTTGACTTTCAACTTGAAAGGAGGATGGGGGAAAAAATTGGTGAAAAGAAAACCACTTCAACCGCACATTCAAATAGAGAATAGTCTAGCTCCAGGACAGGTCTGTTGTTTATTTGCCTTGATAAATTTTTATTTAATTACTGTCTGGAGAGTTTAGACTATTTTTTCTCATTGAAGTTGCAGGAACAACATTTAACATTTAACATTTACACTCTGTAGAACATTTTATTAGAAGGATTGTACGTTTAACTGAAAAGAATGAAATTCACTTTGTATCAAGTTTTCTTACGAGAGAAGATAAAACTCGCTTTGAATTGGAGCTAGGCTAATAATACAGGGGAAACAGTGCATGCAACAATAGCGAACAAAAGGACCAGCACTGGAATGAAATTAAGAAGGTACAAAGTGGAAAAGCAAAGAAGTAAATTAGTTATTGGAAAGGGGCACCAAGAATAAAGAGAGGGCAATTTCTATTGGAGTTTGTGAAGTCTGAATTACTTTGCACTTTGGAATGTGTATAATTTCCTATTTCTTTGTGCTTTGTTAACTTATCAACGTATACGTGGCTGATTTGATTTACTAGAGAAAGTTGGATTACTATTCAGACATTATTTTGTGAATCAGTATGTCTTGCTTTTTATTTATTCACAGAAAGTGATGATTTATTTCTGAGATGGAAAGTAATGATATGAATGATTAAAGTGATCAATGTATTTGCCATTTATATCTTTGATTACAACTGGCATTATTGTATTTCTCTCAGTGTGGGTGATTGCACCCCATCCCCACCCCATCATGTGAATTGATCGATGCACCCCTCCCCCATTCCCTAAGAAATGCAGATAGGGGAGAGAGAGAGAGAGATAGTGTGTGTGTTAGAAAGGGAAAGAGGGAGGGGAAGAGAGAATGAGTGTTAGAAAGGAGGAGTGATAGAGAGAGAGAGAGAGATTTTGTTTAGTTTTTGGGGGGGAGAGAGAGGCAAAGAAAAGAGATACAAAGAAAGAAATAGTGTATGGTAAAGAAAGAGAGGGAGAGAGAGAGAGAGAGAGAGAGAACCAATGGAAATAAGAGAAATCCTATATCACATTATGAATTGTCACACTATGCCCATCTGAAAGGATAAAGTGCCAGACTCCAGAGGGCATTTTAAACTCCCACAAAAGCCACCTCCAACAATTTCCCCTTCTTTCAGGGGGCCCCACATGTGCCCCTGCAACAAGGAAGAAAAAAAAAACGACCCTCCATCTCCTCTTGCTAAATTCTTTTTCCTCTCTCCGAAAGAAAATCCTTTCTTTCTGGACGGGGTGTGCAAAAATAACCATCAAGTGATACCAATCTATAGACATTTAAATGAAGCCCCAAAACGAGAACTTTGAAAGGAATTTGAACCTGGTTTTGATGTTCTTGGAGATAAAAGAGTCTACGAAAGCTGGCCTTTTCTTTTCCCACTTCTCAAAAGAAGTTCATTTTAACAGCGATACAGGGGTTTCCTTCTTTTATCCACAATTGTTCTGTGTTTCTTTAGAAGAGCAATCTGTATTTCATCACCCTCTGTATTCAGGATGCATCTCTCCGTCGAAGAAAGACAAATCGTTCGGAAGCGCGTGCCTCCGTGTAGGGCGATCGTTTCTTCTTTGGAATAATGCAGCTCATTCCATTTCGCTCTTAATCCATACAATCGACAATGGCAATATTTTCCACTTTTGTATAATGGTTTTAATCATAAATGTCTTTATGCATTCCAAAGTGCAAGGGAAATGGTTGCCCTGATGCTAAGGTCAAACAGCTGTTATCAGCGCAGTCCTTAGAAAGAATACATCCTACCATGTGGTTACTAGACCTGGGTAGAGAGTGGCAGTTGTAGATGATATGCCTTGTTAGTAGATGCATGAGGTAGAGATTTGAACCCTGAACTTCTTGATTGAGTTAGGTGAATGAATCACCAAACCACTGTGCTCCTTGTTCATCTCCCTTCTCTAAAGAGGAAAGATGATATATATTCCATACAAACATATTTAGGAAGTTCTTTAAACAATTATTTGAAGCAATTTAATCACCATCTTCTGTCAATGTATCAGTTATCAGCACAGGCTTTATGAAGATGTTTAAGGGAAACCATTTTGTTGTAGGAGGTGGGTTATCAATGCATATATCTTGATAAGTCACTCAACTGAAATAGTTATGAGAAACAATGAAGAAATATAATATACTTGGTGGAAGTGGTATGGAATTTCCTTTGAAATCACTCTTTTTGTTGATCTTAGAGTTATCAGTTTTACTGTATGAATATTATGATAACTGTATGAATATTATGATAATCATTCTCATTAAAAATCAACATTGACTTTTGACCAGAGAGTAGGGTAGAGATTCATAAGCATCTCGATGTATGGCAATGCCACAGGTTCTAAATCCTCCAATTTGGGTACTGTCTGCTACCCTATTGCACCCCTAGGATCAAGATTAGGGTCAGGAAAGAGGGGAGGAGGGGGGGGGGGGGTGGTTTGAAAACCACTTGATCACAAAGTCAAGAGAACTTCTGTTAACCCTATGACGATTCCGAACTTTGCCCCCTCGGAAGAGCAAGAGCAGCGTGTGCTGCACGTGGCTCCAGCCTTGCATTATCAGCCCTGGCGTGTGCCACTTATCTACCGGTATTTATGCCCCGCCCACCTCTCCTCTCCTCTCTCTCTCTCTCTCTCTCTCTCTCTCTCTCTCTCTCTTCTTTCTCTCTCGATTCTTCAGCCTCATACTATCAGCCCTGCTGTGTGCCGATATGTATGCCCCTCCCATCTTCTCTCTCTCTCTCTCTCTCCCTCTCTTTTACCCTCCCTCTATCTCTGTCCTTCTCTCCCGTCTCTATTTATCTCCTTTTACATCACAGCACCTCAATTTGACTCTGGCGACAGAGTGTCGGCGATTAGATTTTGTTTAATTCTCTCTCTTTCTTATCGAGCTCCTCTGCACTTTAAAGGTGGCCACATCTTTATTGGTCATGTCAACCAAGTGTTTCCTTTTGTCAAGAAAAATGAAATAAAAACTACTCTAAACATAAGAAATAGGATGGCTTGTCTTGTCTGCTGCTTTTATAGGTGTACTAATGTCATGCTTTTTTATTTTTTATTTTTATAAATAATATAATTTTATTACATTTTAAAAACATATAATCATGAATAAATGAAAACTGAATTATGAAAATACTATGAAGCATGGTTTTTTATAAGTTATAGGCCAAGAAATTGAAGGAAGAGAAGTTAAAGTGTTTTCTGGACACGGTTGGCACATGGCTTTATCCTAGTAATGTAACTCAAAGATTTAACCCAGAAGTAGTGGATAGACATGTACTGTAAACTCATCTGCTGTGGGCCAGAATTGTGTTGTTAACTATGTGTTAAAATAATTAGTTAATGCCCTTTTCAATCGGTAGACAATTTGTTTTAATTCAATTGGACTTGGGTTGGGATAGGTACCCGGGGATAGGTAACGACTAAAGGGTCAATCTATCAATATATTATTGATAATGATGGAACAGTGAAAATGGTATTGATAATAAAATCATAATATCAATAAAATAAAGGGGATTAGTCTCAAGTGCCATGGCCATTATCAGTTGACAACCCTATTGCTTCAGTAGCTTTAAATTTGCTTTCTTCCTGTCAAAACAGTACTCTAGTATTCAAGAAATTTCTATGGGCTAGCCATTTGTAATGCACAACCTGGGTGGAGAGCGGCAAATGTTGATCAATGCTTTGCCAAAGACATCAGTGCTTGACTGGGGTTTGAACCTGCAACCTGCGTATCAAAGTGAAATAAATCAACCACTGCCCCTTGGCACCCCACTGATGAAAAGGGATAGATGGATAGTGTAGGAATAGAGGTATTCAGAGTGGATGAGATGGGTAGAGACAGACAGAGGAACATCAATCTTCCAAACCTATTTCTGTCAGTCTAGCCTGGTATTTTAATATAACGCCAAGGAGAATAAATTCAGAATTCATGACGAGCTGACAAAAAACTTTGTTGAGATCTGCTGACTATGTGACTTCAGCGCTTTTCTTTGTTGTCTCGATTTTTTTCTTTTTTTCTTTTTGGTTGCCAAACCGGAGAAGTTGGGTGAAGACCAGGAAAGACGAGAGAAGGAGAGTAAAAATTGGAGAAAGATGCAAAGGTCTGGAAAAAACTTGCAAAGGTCTTGAGAGTTCACAAGATTTAGGACCAAGGCGCTGATATTTTTCCAATTTCCTCTGTGTCATAACAAATGATCAATCTTCTTTGGTGTTCTGCTTCTTCACCTCTTTCTCTCACTTCTTTCTCTCACTTTCTCTCTCTCTCCATCTCTCTCTCTCTCTCTCACTTTCTCTTTCTCTCTCTCTCTCTCTCTCTCTCTCTTCCTTCTCTCTCCCTTCTCTGTTCCATCTCTCTCCATTCTCCTTCCCTTATTCTCCCTTCTCCATCCCTTCCTTTCCCCTTCTCTTCCTTCTCTCTCCTTTCTCCTTTTCCTTCTTTCTCTCTTCTGTCTCTCCACATCTCCTCTGCATTAATTTTCTCACATTTCTCTTGGACTTGAACACAGCATAATTATAACGTCCTTCTGACTCCCCCCCCCCCCCCCCCAAAAAAAAGAGCTCTATGTTGAGTAGCAGAAAATAGATTCATCTCTCATCTCTTAGATCATATATAGTGAATATATATATAGTCTGTTTAGTGCTACAAGGATGTTAACTCTATGTTGAAGCATATGATTAATGCTCTTTTGGCTCCAAACAGGCAATACATTCATTTTGGAACCACAAGAACGCTAATGCTGTGGTCGTGTATATGGCTTAAGGCCTTTTTGGCTCAAAATAGATATATACATCTACATGTATATTTCATCACCTTGCCGTGAAATATTTGTAACCTTCATATTCCTCTGTCCTCTCTCTGTCCTTAACAATGCTGTTTTATCAACATTCTCTATGTATACATACCTTAACAATATACTTCCCCCAACCTCACCTTTTATTAATGTGTATTCAGTTGCTCTAGATTGCTTCCTCTCCCTTTCTTCCATAAGCACACAGAACTTTTTCATCAGTTTTTATGATTTCTTTTCTCCCCCTCTTCCAATTATGCATTGATAAAAACGTTAGAAGGTTGAATGGCTATTTCTTTCTATGAGGTTAAATTCGTGTCTGGCACACGAATTGAATAAATGTCAATACCCTCCCTTTAATTGGCAAACTTTTTGTTATCTTGTGGAAGGTAAAAAAAAATATCTAAGTTTACCTAAAATTTGAATTGAATAGGTCGGCTACAATCTTCTCTCTCTCTCTCTCTCTCTCTCTCTCAATGTCTCTCTCAATCCGTTTCTTTCTATCTTTCCGTTGTCCAGATATCTCCCTGTCTTTATCCCTTGAATGTATTTGGATAATAGATAACCTAGTTTCCTAACATCCATTCTTCTTAAAACATGCATTTCCTATTTAGATGGCTCTTTCTTCTTTTTAGAGACTATATTTAATGATAAAGGATTATTTAAAAAAAGTATTTACTAGTTTCCTTTTGATATCACACACTTATCAACATGCCTGCTTATCAATGTATGACAAGATCTGTTTCTTTTACTGTCTGTTTCATAATTTCTTTGCTCTTTCCCATTTTTGTCAAGGCACAACTTCTCAACTCTTCCCAAGTTTATATCTCTCATTCTCTTCCCCTCTCTCTCTCTCTCTCCTTCATCTTTAGCCTAGTACTCTCCTCTCATCCTCTCTCTCCCTCTCTTTCTGTCTCTCCCCCTCTCTCTCTCCCTCCCTCTCTCTCTCTCTCTCTCTCTCTCTCTCTCTCTCTCTCTCCATCTCCAATCGGCCTTACTCTGGGGGTGGGGTCAAGTGGCTCTCGAGCCCACTTGGCACGCGATGCTAACAAAGAGGCGCACGAGTGATGACCCTGTTGCACCCTTTGATTCTTGTCAGACGCTGAATCATACATGGTCGGCACAGACGATTCTTTAAAGACTTAATCAAGCATTCCTTCGGGCATCCAACTTCTTTTCAAGTTCATGGCCTGTTGATTCCTTTGACAAGCTCAGTCCGCTTTGACTAGATCAAGTCATTCTCCTTTAATGAGTGTCGCTCGGCTTTCAGGTTGGTCTCTGGAAGCGTGCATTTGCAGCACCCTCTGCAAATTCAATTATTCTTTGCATGCCAGTGAGCATTAGTTTTTCTATTAATGCCATCTCTTACTGTCGTCACCTGAATGACCTCTGTAGGAACTCCAGAAGACTGATTGAGGCAACCATACTAGTTAATTTCCTCTACTGTCCAAATGACCTGTAGAGGACTTCTTGAAGGCACATTGTAAAAAATCCTCCCTCCTGAGTTTTCCTATACATTCAAATAAGAATGGATATATTCATCAGGGCCTTTTTTTACTGTCATCGTCAGAATGACCACTGGAGGAACTCCAGAAGACTCATTGTACTTAAGAGGTTTTCATTGAGGCCTACATACTAGTCAGAGTTAATTTTCTCTTCTGTCCAAATGACCTTTAGAGGATTTCTCAAAGACACATTGTAAAATCGTCCCTTGTGAGTTTTCATGTACATTCAAGTAAGAATGGATATATTCATCAAGGCCTTTTCTTACTGTCATCGTCAGAATGACCACTTGGGGAACTCCACAAGACATGTCATGAAGCCCATCTCCTAAACTCCTACTTTATGCAGAATTGAGTTACAGCCTGGTAACATCCTTCGGCAAGACATTATTCTGAATTTGCCTATCTTCACCCAGGTTTGAATGGGCTCCTGATGTGCCTTAGCATGTCAGGAACCCATGTCAACAAGCATTCCTCTTAGCATCCAACGCCTTTTCAAAGTACAGTCAAACCTGCCTTAGACCCCTGTTACACATACGTCTGAAAGTGGACTGAGGCCGGCCCCGGAGTCGGCTCGACGTATGTGTAACACCAACTTTTTACGAAAAGCCGGACTGAGGCCAGGTGGACTCAGTCCACCTCTGGATGTGGTTTGAGGCCGGCCTCAGTCCCGCAATCGGTATGTGTAACACCAAAGTGGACTCGGGCCGGCTTATAAGCGGAAGTGACGTAACCTGTATTCTTTGTTTTTATCATTCTATCACTCTCTCTTTCTGTCTTTCCTTATGTTATTCTTTGTTTTTATCATTCTATCACTTTCTCTTTCTGTCTTTCTTTATGTGAAATGTTTTTATCATTCTATCCTTTTTTCTTTCTGTCTTTCCTTATCTTATTCTTTGTTTTTATCATTCTATCACTTTCTCTTTCTGTCTTTCCTTATGTTATTCTTTGTTTCTCCCTTCTATTACCTTCTCTTATGTTATTCTTTGTTTTTTATCATTCTATCACTTTCTCTTTCTGTCTTTCTGGAGTCCGCCCCAACATCAGCTCGTGAAAAGGCGACGTGAGGCCGGCCTATGTGTAGACGCAAAATTGCGGGCCCGAGATCATGTGTAACAGGGGTTTGATGATCTCGAGGCGGCTTCAAATTGCCGGTGTGAGGCCGCCTCCGGGGCCCGCTTTAAAAGCCGACGCATGTGTAACAGGGGTCTAAGTGACCACCTGTCTACAAAGATCCCATTTTTTCTTTCCCTTGACAATGGTTTCTCATTGAAACATAATAAAGGTACCTGTCTACAAAGACTACTTTTGGGGTTTCCCTTGGGCGGTCGCTATAGACAGGTTTGACTGTATATGGCCTAACTGTTACATCCTTTGACTAGATCAAGATTGGTTTTCAGGTTGATCTTTCAAAGAGTGTAGGCAGCTTACTCAATGTATCAAGATTCCTTTACATAGTCAGAATGAATTTTTCTATAAAGCTCTTTCCTGACTGTCTTCATCTGAATGGAGACAAGAAGACACATTGTACCAGTTTATTTTTCTTTTGTGCCTACACGGAATGCATTTTCCCAGCAAGGCCTTTCTGACTGTTATTGCCTAAATGGCCTCTGGAAGAAATCTTAACATTTCTAGAAGGGCTCTATGAAGGTCTGCTAGACCAATGGGATGGACTCTGGTGGACTTGATCTAGTCTCATAACAAAGACAGGTCCTGTGAACTTTTAAAGATGAAGTTGAGTTCTGGTCATGCGATTGCATTGTGAAAGAAACGGTGTGGAATCGATCAGAAAAGGTTGATCATCTGGCATATACATGTATGTGTGTGTATTGCAAGGTTCTGGAATCATCAAAATGATAAGACATTTGGCCAAGTCTTGGTAAAGTTACAAGCACTGTTGGCAGGATGATGTATATGGGACTACACAAACACGTGGCGTAAACATCCGTCCCGATTTCTACGATGTTACATGCCATATTTAGAATATGAAGGCATTTGAAGAGCCATGCTTTTCAGGGAACGTGTTTTATCTGATGTTCTTCCACCCTTGCATAATAACAATGATAACGCTCACAAATTATTTTTCACCTCTTCCCAGAACTCAACCTTCTCTTTAAGTCTAGAGGCAGTTTGGTCTAATTGGCTGTACCTATCATTTTCATTACTGGTGGCATAGCCACACAAATGGAGGGGGCACATGCCCATCAGCAAAATTGCAGAAAGAAGAGAGAGAAAAAATAAATCAACAATTATATATTACAGAAGAAGGACTACTCTAGAAATTCTTTAAAAAAGAGTATTTTAGCTAATACCAGGTATCTTAATCCTGTCACGAAGTTAATAATAATAATACTCCGTTTTTATATAGCACTTTATTACAATCACTAATTAATACAAAAAATGTGTCTAAATATTTAGGATGATCTTCAACATTTTATGACTATTGGCCCTAGTGATTCCATTTATATTTAATAGCATTTAATAGCTTGGACATATTGGATCATATGTATAAATCATAAATATCAAGGAAAATGATACTAATGATGGTGATTTATGTTGATTATTGGATGATACTGGGGAATGTGTGGCGCTTGTGGTGATCTAATACTTTTGACCTAACCAATTATCATGGAAAAATTACGTGGGGGGGGGGGGGCATGGTGAGCTGTTAAGTTGTTGAATAGGATCAGTTCTTATGAATTCAGTTTCTTCTTTCTTTATCTTTCTATTTTTTATTTTATTTTTTGTATCCATTTAAGTGAAGATAAATAATAACGGCTATGGTATTCCTTTTTTCTATTTGGGTCATTATAGGCCACAAGTACTTAACAGTAACAAATCAAAAATAGACCCTGAATATATTCTTTTAAAAGCTGAAATAGAGTTTGACCTGATCCCGATCAATCTTGTGTCAACCACTGTAACCGACAAATACCAAAAAGACAAAGATTCAACCCAAAACTCCCCCCAAGTTCTCTTTTATCAATTTGGTTTATTTGTCTTTCTCTGCTCCATTTCTTTACATAAAATAGAACTGTATCAAACGATGAATCAGCTTCCAGTACAACATTTGATGTTATCACTTGCCTGTGTAAATGATTGGGTATTTGTTTTTAAGAGTATCTTTTTCCATTTAAGTTTTTGTCATAGTCCCCTTAGTATTTACTACTCTATATAATATCACTATAATGGATTGTGAGTGAATAAATGAATGAGAAATTAATAGAGACGCAGACAGATATAAATAAGCAATTTTGTAGATAGATAGATAGATGAAGGAGAAATGAATAAATGATTCTGTGAAACTTTTGAAATTTCGATGTTAATCTAATGAAATTCGAAAAATAGATAGAAAGATAGAGAGATAGAAATATGCATAGATATATAGATTGGTTGATTGATAGATAGATAGGTAGATAATGTATTCAAAAGTCTTTAAACTAAGATTAATTCTCTCCCAACTTATGATACTTTTTTCCCTGCCAGGAACAG
This sequence comes from Strongylocentrotus droebachiensis, assembly GCA_035222895.1. Taxonomy (NCBI): domain Eukaryota; kingdom Metazoa; phylum Echinodermata; class Echinoidea; order Camarodonta; family Strongylocentrotidae; genus Strongylocentrotus; species Strongylocentrotus droebachiensis. Next base: position 97,850 of record JAVYIG010005324.1, on the reverse strand, counting down.
GACAGTAATTTCAACATAGAAATTAAATGTTGTACATAATGTCAGTCACAGTCACAGAGTTCAAGATATATAATGTTCTGATTCAATATTACAAGAAAGTGATCCTGCCAACTACAGGCCGATTAGCCTCACATGCATCTGTTGTAAGGTGATGGAACATGTTGTTCTGAGTCATGTATCGAAACACCTAGCAGACAACGACGTCCTTATTGACAAACAACATGGATTTCGGGAGAAATTATCTTGCGAGACACAACTTGTCGAGGCTGTAGATGACTGGTCTCAAGCAATAAACGAGAAACGCCAAACTGATGTGCTCTTTTTGGACTTTAGCAAGGCGTTTGACCGTGTTTCACATCGCAAACTCCTACATAAGCTGACGTACTACGGAATCCAGGGAAACACCCATCACTGGATCAGTGCATTCTTAACTGGCAGGTCTCAACAAGTGTCTGTCAATGGCTCTGCCTCTCCGCCCTCTAGCGTACTATCAGGGGTTCCGCAGGGATCCGTCCTCGGCCCTATGCTGTTTCTGCTATATGTCAATGACATCACAACTAATGTCAATTCCTCCATGAGACTGTTTGCTGACGACAGTGTCATCTACCGTACAATCTGTGGCCCTGATGACCAGGAAAGACTCCAAGAAGACCTCCAGAAGGTGTTTCAGTGGGCTGAAACTTGGAGCATGGCCTTTAACATCTCTAAATGTGCTCACCTCTCCATCACCTTGAAGCGCCGGCCATACCTGTTCAACTACTCAGTGAATGAGCAAGTACTCCCACAGAAGAAGACATACAAGTACCTTGGTGTAACAGTTCGAGATGATCTACGCTGGAACACCCACGTCGAAGCACTCCGCTCTAAGGCATCCAGAACCATGGGCATCTTGAGGAGAAATCTCGGCTCCTGCAGCAAGAAAGTGAGGGAAACCGCCTACAAGACCCTAGTTCGGCCTCAACTTGAATACTCCTCATGTGCATGGAATCCACATAAACGGCGTAATACCAACTTGCTGGAAGGAATCCAGAGGCAAGCTGCACGTTTTGTCACCCAAGACTTTAGAAGGACATCGAGCGTCTCAGACATGATTTCTCTACTGGCCTGGAATACTCTTGAACAACGAAGAATCTTTGCCCAGTGTGGAATGTTCTTCAAAATCCACAAGAACATGGTGAACATCCCACTTACACCTGGTATTCACCCAGTCTTGCACCAGAGAGAGCTACGTGGACACACCACACACCCATTTATTTTTCACCAGCTTCCCTGCAGAGTGGACTGCTATAAGTACAGTTTTTTCCCCCGAGTTATTCCCATATGGAACAGACTCCCAGCAGTAGCTGTAACATCTAGCTCGATTGCTGGTTTTCAGACCTCCGCAGTCCCGTCCATCATAGCCATGATGGGCATGCCCACCAGGGCCCTGTAGGGAGGGAAGCCATGAAGCCGACATTAATGTTCTCACCAGATGCACCCTACTTCTTCGTACTCTCCAGTTTACATGTCTTCTTCTGCACAATGTCTGGCTTCTTTTACTTGCACGCATCACGCACTCACACACTACCACTATTACTCCACCCTGGACAGCTGTCAACGTAGCTTTTTGGGTGCAACAAATTCAAGATTCAAGAGTAATTATTTTCGACTGTATTGGTTTGGATTAGAAATTAAGAATCCAAGCTTTACCGAATATCTGACCCCAGTGACCTTTGACCCTTTCACCTGTTGAGGATCGGTTACCTTTCTTGCTTCTTTTGAAACCGTCTTTGAAACGTCTTATGAAACATGAACTCTGCCTTTAAAGCACATTCCACAGGGGCAGGTGCAGTGGGCGGTTCAAAGATTTGGGAACCCTGCCAAGGTATACAGAGACTATCCTAAAACCAGACAAAACGTCATAAAAGAAAAAACCAAGCCCTTCTCTCTCTCTATCTCTCTCTCTCTCTCTTTCCCCCTCTCTCTCCCATTTTTTTTCTTTATCTCGCTCTCTCTCTCTTCTCTCTTTCTCCAAAAGAAAAACTAGTCCTTCTCTCTCTCTTTCTCTCTCTCTCTCTCTCTAGCTTTCTTCTTCTCTGTCTCTTTCCCTCTCTTTCCCTTCTCTTTCATTCTCTCGAGCTTTCTCTTCTCTCTCTCTCTCTCTCGCTCTCTCTCTCTCTCTTTCCGTCTCTTTCCTCTCTCTTTTCATTCTCTCTATTCCTTGCCCTAATCTCTCTTCTCTTTCTCTCTCTCTCTCTCTCTCTCTCTCTCTCTCTCTCTCCCTCTACCTCTCTCTCCCTCTACCTCTCTTTCTCCCTTTCCATCTTTCTCTTATAACATCATCAGCCCAGTCCTGGCTGGTCTGGTGGTATGTTTCATAGAGGCCCAGGTGAGGGTATCAAGAATATCCACAAGGTGGTTCCAAAAAGCCGAGCCGCTAGTCTAGTCTAGGAGACACTCCCAAGCAATTGTGCCAACTCCGGCAATGGTCCGGTGGTATGTCTCAGAGGCCCAGAATATCAACAAGGTGGTTTTTAAAAAAGCAGCTACCGGTAGTCTAATCTAAGGCAGCTCCAAGCGTTTGTGCCAATTCCGGCAACCAATGCCATTTTTATACTCATGGCTGAGAGCCAGGAGGAGCCAGAAGGGTATTCCCCCTTATCCTTCCACTCTGATGTAACATCCTTCTAGCTCCAAACATATGATACGAGAGATGAGTTCAGACCTAGAAATCTGCACTCGCTTTAGACCTTAAAGCCCCACTGTCCTACCTGTAGCTACTTGCTCCCTCTATATAGAAAACTTCCCCAATCGGTGCCTGGTGGTCCCCCCATGATCCTCTATTTCTTATGTTATATGAAGTATATCCGAGATAAAGACCTTCTGGCCTCAAATAAACAATATAAAGCAATATTTCTGCATCTCTTTTTAGGCTACAAGAGTAAATATCATTGGATTTGGAACCACTGCTTTTTTGCTTCTCACAGGAAAATCAAATTTCACATTTTCCTAGATACTTCATAAAAAGGCTAACATGTAGAAGTAGTTTGCTTAGGAACTTTTGAGGCACGTGGCAGGGGCATTGGTTTATATTCCTTTGTGTCAAGAGGCTAACTTTTTTTTTACATGCAGCATATTTTATGATTCTGATGCTTCGATCAAGCTTGCAAGATATAAATACAAAGTAGAAAGAAATATAGCTGGAGGAGTATATTGAAAAGCAAAACTTGTTTTGATAGCCCCCATCTATAAAGATAGTTGCCTTATCATTTACTCTAGGGGCATGATGGCTCAGTGGTAGAGCAGTGCATGGTTTTATAACGGGAGGTCCCAGGTTCCCAGGAAACCGAAAGTCAATGAGTTAAGTGTGCTCATGGTTTATGAGTTATCCTCATTACCAAGTCCATCGGAGAGTACCTAAAGCCATCGGTTCCATTGTTGCTTGATTGCAAGCATATATATGCTTTCTTAGCCTTCAGGTATTGATTATTGATCATTTAATTTATATTTGTTATACTTTATCGATTGATAAGATAATTTTTGTGAGAGGATAATCATTTAATGATAGATGATTTGAAGGGTAATTAATTCTTGATGGACGCATCCAGACAATGGATTATTGAATTAGTTGGTGACAAATTGTAGATTGGATTAGTTATTGGATTAGCTATTTAATTGATTATTGGAGTAATTTGATTGAATTATCAATTAAAGGATCAATCTCTCTAGATATTGATCGTGTCAAGAGCATTTCAAGGGTGTAATTAGAGAGGATAATAATCATTAAAGAAACTGAGAAAAAAACAAAGAAAAACTTTAGTAGAAAAATACTTAAACAAAGAGGAGAGGAAGAAAATGTTGTAATTATTTTTGAAAGTAAACAAGTGTACAACATACATAATATATGAAGTACAAGCTTAAACAGGTGAAAAATGATGAAAGAACAATACAACAATGAACAAAGAAGGAGGGAAAAGAATTTTTTAATAAAGAAGAGGGGAAGAACAAATTGTAATTATTTTTAAAGTAGACAAGTGTAGAAAATGCATAATATATGAAGTACAAGCTTAAACAGGTGAAAAGTGATCAAAGGACAATACAACAATGAACAAAGGAGGAGGGAAAAGACTTCTTTTGAAGAATTAAAAAAGAAAATTGAATTATGATCCAGACTTTTTCTCTTTACAAAAGAAAACACAGCTCATTAGTTTTCAGATAAACAGAATTAAGCGCAAATGTGTGACTCTATGACTCGAACGTGTAAGGGTTTAATGAGCCGAAAGGAAGGAAGTATTGGCAACGGTTTGGCTTTAAGGAGCGGCAGATGTTGGTAAGGGAACGTCATCAAACACATATCGGTAACATTTGGAACAAAAGCAGTGAGAAAGAATCTCTATGTTGGCATGAAATTGATATTGGAACGTGGAGGAGGGTGTATTGATGTGGAAGAAAATGTGCAGTAGTTGTGAAAAATTAATTTCCCATTGCAACACATTGATGCTATGCTATAATGAATACCATACGTACATATATCATTGGAAGAATGGCAAAAGTGGTAGTCGGTCATAAACTCTTTGTTTCGGGATTAAATTCTTGGAATGCTTTATCATTTGATGCATACTCCCTCCCACAATGCAATGACACTATACTTTCTATTTAGCCTAGTATATATTATAGGGTTGATATATATCATAGGAAAATGTACAAAAATTTGTCCCCAATCAAATTTTAACTTGAACAATGCATTATGCTGTACCGGTATTCTCTTTTTTTGGAGCCTTGCATAGATATTATAGGAAAATTAACCAAAACAATTCCTCAGCCCTAAACTCTTTGTTTCAGAGTTCAATTCTTGGACTGCGTTGGTATTTAGTGAATACTTCAATACTCCTTTGCACAATGCAATAATGCTATACTCTCTATTTAGCCTAGCATAATATCATAGGAAAGTTAAGAAAGTTTGTTCTCACTCCTAAACTCTTTGTTTCAGAATTAAATTCTTGGACTGCTTTATTATTTGATGAATATTCCCTCGCTCAATGCAATGGCGCTATACTCTACCTTGGCTCAAGCCTGGAGCATCATTAAACAGGTTTCTCTATGAGCAGACTGTCTTTCTTTTTTTCTTTTTTGCTTCATTAAACTTTTAAGGTCTGATCTAACCACATTTGAAAACTTTACCCAAGAAGTATGTCGAACCTTTCAACATGCCACATGGGAACATACTTGAGTGAATTATTATCTAGTAGGCCGCATGCCTTCATCACCTCCAGTTTAAACACCTTTACGGCGTCTTTTGGAGGAATCCTACCAAGTACCAAGCTTGAGTTTGCCAAATAATCCACTATTTTCAGGCTAGGGATATTATCCCGAAGCTCGAAAATTGCGTCATCACCACAGACTGATACGCTCATCATAAACTAGCTCGGAAGGGCGCAAATTAGCCCGCTATTTCCCAAATAGTGGAATATTTTTTAAACAAGACCAATATTTCTCAGGATATTTTCTCAACCAAATATCCTGCTAATTGCAACTGCGGGCTGATGAAAACCATGTTGTATGGGTGCCTATTATGACCCCCATAAAGGTCTGTTTTGCAACCGTGTCAAAAAAATGTGTACCTTTCGATCCTGCTTATATAAAAAGAGCATGGGATCAAATGAATTATGTTACCCACCCCCTCTCTACAAATCATTGTCATGAGACAGGGATGTTGAAAATGATAGGCAATAATTTCAAGATATTAAAATAAAATTGAGAACATGATATCCTTTTCAAGGTAGACTGTATCTTATAAAATACCTCTTATGAAAGTACAGAAGGTCCTTGAGTCACTTTTACAGGTGTGTTCACATGTTTGAAGAATATTATCATTTTCAAGGTAGTAGTGTTATATAAAATTGGGAGGTATGGTATAGATAATAGGAACACATCTATAGGCCTGTCTTCACTATCTCGAGATTGCCCAATATCCAGCTATTTGAACTATCCCGATCGCAAACTATCCAGCTAATTTGCGTCCTTCATCAGACCGAAGTAGCAATTAGAAGGATGTTTGGTCAGGATTGTCATTCCAAGATATAGTTTGCAAAATATCCCACTATTTGGCAAAATTTCCAGCTATTTGTCCCGTGCCTCTTCACTAGACCGAAGATTCGCAATACGCGCTAACGCTGAGCAAAATATCTCGAGCTAGTTTTGAGGTCGAATCTTGAGATAGTGAAGATGCAATTTGTAACTTCAGGATTATTTCCCAAATCAGAAATATCTGGCTATTTGGCAATCTCGAGATGATGAAGACGCGCCTACTTAGTACATTTAGAGGTCACTTGTAAATGCGTCTTGAGACATACTTGATTCTAAAATGGAAAACGTTCGTGATCAAATGTTTGATTAATGTGTCAATGCTTCCACATCAGACGACCTCCGCTGCGTGTCATAGTGAGTTTAAGGTTATACCTGTTTTACATTTAACATATCTTAGTCATGTGGTAATGCATATATCCGAGTGTAGCGATCACTAAAATATGTTTTGCTATTGATGTAAGGGGTTCCATGTGGCTATACTGTACTCAAAATATCAATGATGATGATGATGATGAAGAATGATGAGGCCAAACAAAATAATGTTGTATTGCCCTTTGCGACAGACCCCAAAATCTTGAAATCTACGGTCGGCTTTAAAAAATAAAATAAAAATTAGTTTTTTAGAGAAAAAAATGTTTAATGAATAAAAAAAATATTTATTGAAAAATTCAAAATTGAGAAATATCAGCCCATAGAGGGAGAAAAAAGAAGAAAAAGTAATTAAAAAAAAAAGATTTCTGACCGACTGACCCATGTTTAGGCACCTAAAGGGCAATACAACATCTTTCTTTTTTTTGGCCTTATGGTGGTGGTGGTGGTGCATATAAAAGCAATCCTTCCTTCAAGTGGTGCATACTATTTTGTGAAAAATTACATGTATGGCATATGAGCGACCATGCAGAGAGGCGTACAAAGCAAACAAAGAGTTAAATAACTTATGTGAACGAGCCTAAGCTATTAAGTCCTTTCATAACGTAGAGTAAGAGAACACCCCATTAAATACTATTGCTTCCTTGGTATGCAGATCTACCTATTGTCTTCCAAAATGACTTGGGAATCGTGTAAGTCTCCTCGCTCCTCAAATTTCATAATTTTAGAAATAGTCGTAAAAAATATACCTTTCAGGTGTTTAAAGGTACAGGTTACCTGTGAAGAGCAAGAGGGGCGTTAGCTCACGTGCTATAAGACAGATTTAAAGGCCTTCTGACTCTAAACAGAAGTCTTGGATTTCTGGTCATGAAAAGAGCCTGAATTTTAAAGGAAACTGTCAAAAAGTCATTTTGAATGAATTGCATATTATGCAGCAGAAGAAAAAGGGCCCATGATATGGATTAGTTTGTATTAGCAAAGAAAACTGCTAATACCAACAAAAAGTTAGGAAACCTTTGAAAGACTTGCAGAAAAGCCGCATGATGAAGACATGATAGCTACTTTCGAAAAATCAACATAAGGTGATTTTGAGTAGCCTGTTTCATTACCTATTTAATTGTGCGAACATGACAATAAATTCCAATAATGAATTTTTTAATTTCAGTATCCCGGGATCATTTATTGGTTAGCATTTAATGTATTTTGGATTTGTTTGTAGTTTTAGCATTCACTTTAACATTGTTGGATTTGAATTTGTTTTACGTTATTCCAAGAACTCAAGAGCATCGTTAATTCTTTAAATGTTCTTCCCACCCCACATAAATGATGTGCCCTCACATTGTTAAAAGTTCATTACATGTATGTGACAAAAATATATAAATCTCTGGAACATTCCCCCTGCCACCGCATCCAGTTATGCCAGATATTTTATGTTTTATTGTGATATTTTTTTGGTATAAATCACAGGTTATGACATAAATGCACAGTGAATGATAGATTGAAAGAATACTTTGGCTAGTTTTGAATTTGTAAAAGTAGAAGAGAACTTTTTCACAGAATTTAAGAGAATGTAATATATCTTTGCACTAGAGGTTCTAAAGTGAATAAATTGGGCTAGATGAAGGGAAAGAAATGTATCTCCTCATATAAATCACAGATTATCGCAAGAAATCATATTTAATATTAGATTAAAATATATGGCCATTAAAAAAAAGAAACATTTTTAGCGTCCCCGCCCGCTTCCTTTTGTTGGGTGGCCGCCTCCTCTTTTTTTTCTCTCTCTTTTTTTTTTTTTTTTTTTTTAAGAAAAAAAACATGAAAAACACTGCTAAAATGGATCTATTTCTGATTTTAAAAAAATAAATAAATAAAGTGTCGGCGGCCATCTTGAAAAATAGCCCAACTGTCAAGGAAAATGTACCGAGCGGCCATTTTAAAAGAAAAAAAAAGGGCCTCCTTCCTATTTTTCAAAAAAGCAGGACGCTAAACATGTTTTTTTTTGGGGGGGGGGGCCTATAGTGAGGCGTGATGGCTCAGTGGTAGAGCAGTGGTCTCTTAACTAGGGGGTCCTGGGTTCAAAGCCAATTTGATGCGCTAGTGGCTTTGGTAAGGCATTAATCCTCATTGACAAGTCCCTCGGAGAGGACTTAAAACCATCGGTCCCCTGGTTGTTTACTTACAAGCACACACATGGTTTCATAGTAGTCAGGTAAAACAAAGACACCAAACCACCAAGTTCACTTTTAAAGCTAATCTTGAATTTGTAAAAGGAAAAATGAACATTCATAAATGCAAATTAAAAAAGATAAAGAAATGTCTAGACTAGAAGCCCCTATCATTGAATTAGTTGACCTTGTGAATCATGTTTGATACCTGCAAAACTATTTTTATCCCAGAATCATTCAGTTCACTATCTCATTAAAAAAACAGCACAATGAAATATCCAAGTACCTGGTACTTCTTCATATAGAATATTGCAGCAGTTGGCGTTGTGGTTTATGAGCTTTGTAGGATAAGGCTCTGTTATGACAAGTTAATTGTTTCATTTTCTTCATAATTTACAACATGTTAGTTTTGTGTATCATATGTGTTTGATATTTACAGCACAGCAGGAGAAAGTAATTGAGTGCCAACACGATACCCTGAGTAGTCTTTCCTCTAAAACCATTTTTATGTTCTAGATTAAAGAGTCCAAAATGTTAAGTTAAAAGAGTAACGGTAATTGTGCTGTTTTGTTTTACTGATTTAATTTTTACAGGGGGTGGGGGTTGCTTGTTTTTTATTAAGATAGAATTAAAAATCATAAAGAATGCAGTAGGAACTGGCAAAATGTCGTGGAGCGTTAAATGCTGGTATATCTACTTTCAGTATAATAATTCGCTATCAGATTCAAATGATTAATAAGGGTTAAAGAAAACATAATGTGTAGGTACCTTATTAAAGAATGATCTTTACTTAAGTTATCTCATTCTTATTAGGAGGTTGAACTTTTCTCTGTTAAAGGTACCTTATTAAAGAATGATCTTTACTTTAGTTATCTCATTCTTATAAGGAGGTTGAACTTTTCTCTGTTAGCCCCCAGCATCATCCCCACCCCTTTTTTTTCCTCTTTTTTTTCTCCCTATATCTCTACCTCTAATTCCCCTCTATCTCTGTCTCCCCCTCTCTCTATCTCTCTCTCTCTCTCTCTCTCTCTCCCTTTCTCTCTCTCTCTCTCTCTTTCTCCCTTTCTCTCTCTCTCTCTCTCTCTCTCTCTCTCTCTCTCGTTCTCTTCCTCTTTCTCCCTTTCTCTCCATTAGCTTGCAATCTCTTTTGACATCACCCACTTGCTACGATATCATTCTCCTCTTTCTCCTTTTCTCTCTCTATATCTCTATCCCTCTCCTCTCCCCTATCCCCCCCCCTCTCTCCCTATGTTTCTCTTTCTCTCTTATATTTTCTCTTATATTCTCTCAGTTTATCTCTACCCTCCCTCCCTCTCTCTCTCCCTCTTTCTATGTGTCTTTTTCTCTCCCTATATCTCTACCCCTCTCTCTCGTTCTCTTCCTCTTTTTCTCTTCCTCCCATTTGCTTGCAATCTCTTTTGACATCGACCACTTGCTACAATATCATTCTCCACCTCCCCTTTTCATAATCATATCTCTATCTTCTCATCTGTAGTCCCACATGTAAAGAAGAATGTTTGACATTATTGCACCCTCCCCACCGGCCTAATAGAGACGTCCCTTTGCACTTCTCCCTTAATTCAACCTGCCCCAAACAGTTACTCTTTCCAATAACTTTCACAAACCATCTAGGATTACAAACCCCCTTCTTCTTCCCCATCATCATCTTTAGCAAGGTTCACACAAAAGTCTGAACTTTTAAGCTCATCACACTATGAATATGACTGACAAAGAAAGCGGACAAAATATACAGTTCCTCAGGTAGACAAAGGAACATCCCTTCACTGCTATTATCTACAAATGTGTAGAACAGGTGTCACATGCATATTCACTTTTTTACATAATAGCAGTGAAGGGATGTTCCTTTGTCTACCTGAGGAACTGTATATTTTGTCCACTTTCTTTGTCAGTCATATTTATAGTGTCATCATCATTAGCCAGGTTCACACAAAAGTCTATGAGCTTCTAAGTTAAGCGGTTGTAAACTTTGAGGTTATCTTGTAGGTAAGGACCATGAAAATGCACATGTGATTATGAAACTTGAATTTTATAAAGTGCAAGTAGACATATCAACTTTGAGAAAGGAAAGGTTTCACCAGCCTGTATTTTGCAAAAAAATTGCTCTGCTTGTAGTTTACATTTTGAACACTCTTTTCTTTCTTTTTTTCTTCTTTTTTAAAACTCGTGTCAACCCGAGTGTACTGTGTTGTTAGTAAGTTGATGTTTAAGACTTTTATTTCTTTGAAAAAAACTTTATACAGTTTTAAACTATCTTGTGCAAACATGGCTATTGTCTACTGAGGACTTCCACTCACCTACTAGTGACTGTTGCCATGCCGACCGTCTCCAGGGAGGACATCTTTGGAGGCCTTGCACTCTTGCAATCCTGGGGTCAAATCATCCCCAATCACTTTGTAATAACGAGGAGGGCAGAATAATCATATGCCATGAAAGCAATAAAAGACAATGGTAAAAGATGTTTTACATTATATTCAAACAAGATAAATTTAAACCTGTTTGAATGCCAGAATGACGTTATCTTGTTTACAGACAACCAAAGGGAAATGGAGGAAGTAGCCTTTCTAGGCAGGTTCTACAACACTATTGTTCTTCCTTGAGGGAGATAAAATACATGGCCACTATAGACAAGTGGTCTTTATAGAGAGGTGGCTCCATTAAGACAGGTTTGACTGTACTACAAAACACAGTTAATGCCCTTCTGGGTCCAAACATACAACATTCTCTCATTTCCCATAGGCTTAATACACGATCCACACGGTTCCCTTAGGCGATGGGTTCAAAGGTCAAATTGAAGGTCAAAGGTGAAATAATGTAGTTGGGGTTATGTATTAATGTGTACTGTTACTGTCTTTACAGTGTCATATTCTTGATGTAGCATTGTGGCGTAATTGGACTGTTATAATATTAGCTTGAAAAATGATACAGTAATTCATTTGAGGTATATAATATGAAAGGTCACCGTCATGCGGTATGGGAATTTGGGGTTTGTGGAGGTTTTGGCCGGTCATGTGAAACAAATCAAGCTCTCTGGAAAAGTGATAGGGGTACTCCATATAAGGGAAAAAGTCATGGAAAAGTCATGAAGTTTTAGAGGTGAAAGTGTATTGCCACATGAGCTCTTGGCAACCATGTAAGTTTGGACTTGGTGGCGTAGAAATAGAGGAGGGGCATGGGGAAACCCCCCCCCCCCCCAACTTGAGTGGTGTTAAGATAAAATAAGAGAAAAAAGGAGAGGAAGGGGTAGGGGAAAAGAATGAGAAAACAACTTGTCTGGATCACCTTCTAAACAAACCCCTTACCAGTAGCCTGGTAAATTTGCATCTCATTTTCTGGGTAATACCAATGCCAGGCAAGTACCCCCACCTCTCGCCCCAGCATTCCAGCATTGTGTAATTTAACATTAGCAACTTGTGCATACTGTTAACGACGCCTGTTTTGAAGGGAAAAAAGTTGTTTATTTCGGTTTTTGAACCTTTTGAGAATCCTAGTATCTCATGTTTCGAGTATGCTACAGTTTCTAGGGGAGGGGGGTTTCTTCGGCTCCACAAAACATACTAAAAATTCCCTGACTGTGGCCTAAAAACAGCAGTTATTTTTTTAACAACTCACAAACATGCTTATTTTATTGAAATGCTAATAATATCTATCTGTAAAGCACTTAGAGACATCAATGTACTACACGCTCTATAAACACGGAATATTATTATTATTTCATCTATGGTTGTTCATAAATGGAAGAACGAAGTTGATGCTTTAAAGCTCTTGACAATTTAAAAGATGTTTCTAGTTAAAAGCCTGGACAAGTATATAATAAGGTCTTATATTTTAGACTATTCTTGAGACTTCCTAGGCCATAATCGGCCACTGACCTCCTTGAGGTAGGAGAAAATGAAATAAAGACGGAGAGAGAGAGAGGGAGAGAGGGGCTGGGAGGGGGTTCAGGAGAGGCAGAGAGTTTTAGTACAGATAAAGAAAAAATAGATTCTGTTCTCTCTAATTAGGCTGTCACTCAAAATAGGTCATGTGACTTAAAGGGCGGCCCTGATGGTTTCTTTGTGATTGGTAGGTCATAGGTCACAGCTAGAGATCAAGGGCGTGACCGTGTTCCTAGACCCTTAGCTCTCAAAATCAATGAACTTTGGATCGGGGAAACACTGCTACCTACGTTGCTGACCCCCTCCCTCCTTCACCCTTCAAAGCTATTTTCTCTTGCTTGCACTCGCTCCATACTTCTGCACCTCTCTTTCCTCTGTCCTCTTTCCTTTATCCTTTATTTTTTTGTCTCTCTTCTCCTTAGAATTGGAAATTAGACTATTGGATTATATTAACCACGTTACCGGTAATTGCAAGTTTGAAGTCTCCTATGTACAATGTTGCGGTTGATGTCAATTGCAAATAAGTAGGGGCCCTGCTCTCTATCTCTCTGTCTGTAGAGGTGCCGTGGTCGAGTGGTTAAGTCGCCAGACTGTCGATTACAAGGTCCGTGGTTTTTGACACGCCGCGGCACTAATGTCCTTTGGCAAGACATTGATCTGCATTTGCCACACTCAACCCAGGTGATGTAAATGGATACCTGGCAGGAATAAATTCTTTGAAATGCTAGAGCGCCGTAATGGCAGCACAGCTAAAGCCGGAGTAATAATCTCCAAGTTTGGAAGCGCTATATAAAAACTGGGTACTATTATTATTATTATCTCTCTCTCCGTCACTTTCTCCATTACTCTCCTCCTCTCTATTTCTCCATATCTTCTGTCTCCTCCTTCCCCTCTCACCTTTCCTCCTCTCAATTATCCCTCCCATTCTCCCCCACCTCCCCCCTGCCCATCTCTCCTCTTTTTATCACCCACCACTTTCTTTTGTACTCATTGGCTCCCTTTCCCCACCTCCTCATCTCTCTCTCCTCTTTCTAAACCTCCCCTCCTCTTTCTAAACCTCCCCTTCTCTGTTCTTTCTCACACATCATTTCTCCTTGGGCGCACCCCTCCCCCACGTCTCTCAGTCCTTCTCTCCATCCTTACTCTCACACCGTTTTTCCATCCCCATCTCACACACTGTCTCCCGACCCTCCATCCTCTGGCCTCCCTTCGTCTTGAGACCATCCTCCTTCCGTTCCCCCTTCACTGCCATCTAATTCCACCAATATTCTGTTCTCACCTCATCCTCCCTCCCTCCTTCTCACCCCTCCTCTTCCCTCCATCCTCAACCCTCCCTCCCTCCTCCCTCCCTCCTCATCCTTCCCTCCTCCCTCCCCTCTCCCTCCCTCCCCCTCCCTCCCTCCCCCCTCCCTCCCTCCTCCCCCTCCCTCCATCCATCCTCTCTCCATTACCTGCCCCCTTCCCCATCTCCATCCCCCTGCCCACCCCCTCCCCATCTCCCTCCTCTCAGTAGGGTCGGCCACCCCTTAGATGAATATGTTCCGTCTGATTACTCTCTAATCTGCAGTGTCATGGAGGAATGTGGTCCAGCCAATCACAGGGTGATGATGACCAGTTAAAGGTGCAATTGATTACTGGCCACTCAAAATCAAACTTTGGTTTCTAGTCCCCCTCCTCTGATAACTACCTTTAAAGCCCCACTCTACTACTTATAGCTTCTTGCGCCCTCTACATAGCAAACAATGCCTAATCGGTGCATGTTGGTCCTCCATGATCCTCTTTTTCTTATGTTAATTGAGAGCTGAGTTGATGAGATAACCACCTGTCAGTGACCTCCCTGGGAGGTCTAATCCCCCTGGCCAAACTAGTACAGATGGGCATTAATATATGTACATGTATGTACCTCATTCACAATGCCAAACTGACTCCAAGAAAAATTGAATAATTGGACACTGCAGACAGGTGGTCTTTCTAGACAGGTTTTACAACACACATCCCTTTCAAAAGGGAGGCAATGTGTAGGCAGGTAACATTTACATAGAGGCAGCCACTAAAGCAGGTTTTACTGTAAAAACACATTGGATTGCAGCTAACCTGTTCATAGAGGCTGTCAAAGGGGAACAAAGCAAGTGGTCTTTATAGACAGGTTCTAGAATTCTTCTTTCTTTCAAGGGGGAGGCAATATATAGGTGACCACTATAGGTAGGCGGCCTTTAGAGAGAGGTGGCTACTTAACCAAGTTTGACTGTACTTGTGAATAATACGTTACCATCTAAGGAAGATAGCAATTAAGGCTCTTTGAGATATATGACATGGTAAATTGCCACAAAAATGTTTAAATGAGTGGCAATTGCATGCAGCAAAGGCCCTTCGTATACTCATGTAGCTCTTTGATGTAAGATAAGAAATGTGAAGTGTATTACTTTTTACATGTACGTCATAAAAAAGACGCAGTATAGTTTACATCTGCATATCTGACCAAGGCTCTAGTCCTGTACCTTTATGGCCTTAACCCTTGTGTTACCACAAACCTAACATGCCTTTGACTTTGTTCATGGTATTTCAGCCTCTGGTACTTGACAGGTTAATGAGGGTTCAGAAACAAACTGATGTGATTTGATGGACCAGGACTCCCGGACTAAACGAATGAACAAGATAGCATGGTTCTGTGTTGTACATAAGATGAATGCATCAAAATGCTAATAAGTGTTAAAAGAAATGAAAATTTATTCACAGTTGTGACACTGATTATTCATTAGAATGCTTTAGGAACTTAAACAATTCAAACTGTTTAATACTATACAGTAGGCTTGCGGGTGCACCATGTGAGAGAGAGAGAGGGAGGATTGAGGGGTCCTGAAAAGGACTCTCTGTAATCTTTCTTGAGGGTGTGTAGTCCTGAAAAGGACTGTTGGTATAGTCTTGAAAAAGTCTGTTGGTTATCTTTCTTAGGTTATAGTTCTATACTATAGCACTTGGAGAGGATGAGTGGCGGGAGTGGCTCGACGTTTCGAACAGGTCGACTATCTGTCGTAAGGAGTGGAGAATAGCTGGCGTGCGTGAGCTTAAGTCACTGTGTTCTCTCTGCTGAGGGGTTGTGGCATGCTTGTCCAAAAAGAAAGGAAAAGCTATAATGCCTGTGATATGCTTGAAGTAATCCATTGCCAAACTCTGTACTGTAAGAATGCACCATGAAACAAAACTTCAAATCCTCATGGCCCTTCCAACTTAAACTTGACCTAAAAAAATATTTAGGGCAAAAGTGCAATGTTCTCTCTTCTCCCTTTCTCTCTCGTGAAGGACAAACAGAGGAGATGAGAGAAAGGGATAAAACTAACCGACCTTTGTGGATGCCCCGCCCCATTTTTGACCCCCTCTCCCTCATCCACTCACCTCTTTTCTTGGTGGAACCGGTAGTAGGGGGACTCTATTGTTCTTGGAGACACCTGTAGGAAGTTTTTGATATGTGACAGTACGTGTTTCCGTTCGGGGTTCCTAATTGCATTTTCCTGGCGGAATCGTAAGTGTTGGACGGGAGAGGAAGAATTTGATTAATTGGGGATTAGAGTTTTAATTCCCAGTATGTGCCTCGTAAAAATAAGTATTTCAGGACTTTGGAAAGAGATGAGAGAAGAAAAGTTGAAGTTGTAATCGTCTATGGGGCAGCTGTGAATTGGTAGACCAGGGTCATATAGGGTTACAACCAACTCTTACCCCCCCCCTTAATAGTCTCCTTTAATTAGATATCTTTACAGTTAGTAGTAACTTTGGATCATTACATTCTATGTTAAAGATAGATCTCATACACTGTAAGATATAATAATTGTGGCAAGAGTGGAAATACAATCAATTTTCACAATGGACTTTAAGTTGATTTTTATGTTACAGGGCCAAGAAACAAAATAAAATGTCTTTTAAAATATTTTGTTTTTGATATGGGCAGTTGGTATAGCATGTTCCACTGTATCTCAGTGGAGGAAAGCAAGATAATATGTTACCATGTATATTCCAGACTTATCTCACATACTTTATACAAATTATTATCACAGTTTATAATGGGGTAATAATATATCTGTAATATATGTAAAGCGCTTAGGCACATCGTTGGATCGGTGTATTGAGCGCTATATAAAAAAATGGATTATTATTATTATTATTTACTTTTATATTGCACATATTACTTCTGGTCACTGGATTTTAAGCCAGCACGTGTGTGCACCATCTCCACTCATTGGGGAGTATTCTTACCACTTTCCTCTGATCACATTCTTGCATAGGGGGGTAATGGGCAAATAAAATTTCACCAAAAAAGACAAAAAACTTCCCCAGCCTTGAAACCACAGTCTAGAAGAGGAGGAGAACCCCCCCCCCCCCCCCAAAAAAAAAATAAAAAATTACCATTTGGCTCTGATGACGGTCAATGAAAACTGACCGCAACAAGTCCCCTGGTCAGAATTTACTTGCGATCTATCAGGAGAGGGGAAGTGTTTATATTGACATAATAAATACTTGGGGTTTTATCCCCAGAAATGAGACCCGGTCAGAGTAATTATTCTTTTGTTAGAGGGCAAATTTTCACAGAGGGTGGCGTGGACAAGAGAGAAAATGGGGCAAGGCAAAAAAGAAATGAACAGAAGAGAAAAAAAAGATCCACCCTCATTTTCCTTTCTGTTTTCTCTGCTTTTCTCTTTTTTGTCATAATTACTTTTTGATGGAAATAAGGAGGATAATTTTTTTTTTTGGCATTGCCTTTCTCTCCTCACTTCCTGTACCCTAGTTCTTTTTAGAAAGTAAATAAAGAAATTCTTCAAGAGGGCATTAATTTTAGGCCTTACATGAAGATGTACTTATCAGGGAATAATTTTCCTCAAATTTTTTGATTAGCAATTTCAGCCGATGGATAAATATTTCAAAAGAAATTCTGTACATTTCTATGGAAGAAAACTGCTACACAAAAAGATATTTTGTATAGCAGTCATGCAAAAATGCATAGCAAATTGCGATGCGATACCAGGAAAATTATTCCCTGCTTATCATTACAGGATTCAACTCGTTTCTATAATTGAGTAATTTACATTATGCATTTTATATGAACCAAACTAAGATTAAGTTCTGTCACTTTTTGCACAATTAGTTTCTATTATATGTGCATTTGTTATGAACCAAAATACGTTTTACTTCTGTTACTTTTTGCACAAATTTGTAGTACTGACCTGAGCAACGCAACTGTGTCTCGATGCGTTTGAAGAGTCTCGGTGGCTCTTGCACGTTGACGGAGTGAGGTAAGCAATAACATAGAATATTGTAGAAAGTTTTAAATTTTCCCTGTACATTCACAACACCAGACCTGCCTAATAGTACGTGATACACCAGACGGTGGACTGTACTTTTCCTGGAAGAAGAAGAAGATCTCCCAGCTTGGTTATCTTATTACAAACATTTTAGTATTCAGTTGGTTTTATCACTTGATTATCTGAAATTTGTGTAGAATGACTAGATTTGTAGAATCGTACTAGTCTTCTACATTACCAATTAAATATATAAACATTTAAGTGGCCCAATAGTCTTACAAAATCTGAAGAAACTTTTCATAAGCATGAAAGGAGGCGAGGCGGCTCAGTCGGTAAAGCGCCTGCCTGTCAAAGCAAAGATTGTGGATTCAAACCCCCGATCAGTTAACTGGGAGGAGAGACCCGAGGGTTACAATGATTCAGTTAGCTTTTTGCCTTCCAGGCACAGGTTTTGCCAAATATTTAATAATAATAATAATGATAAAGTTAGATAAGGAAATTGACCTCAAAGTGATTTAACTATTTGTGACCTTGCTAAAGAAACAGCGCTTTCTTCAAACCAGGCTAACTAAGTTTTCAGGCACAAACGCTTATCAGGAGCAAAATATGCAATGAGTATAAATCTACATTTGCTACTCTCCACCCAGGTGAAGTAAATGGGTACCCAGTAAGGAAGAAGTTCATATATAGCACATGTAGCTGTGCTGTGTAAAAATGAACCTATTATGTCAAAGGGTCTGAACTTGGAGACTTTTGAGACTAAAGCCCATAGGCTCTGTATTGTAACTTCTTACCGTAGAACTGTGGATTAGGCTTCATTCAAGACACAATATTTTCCAATAAAGTGTCAAATTAGGGTCTGTGCTTGCAGAATGAGGCCAACTCCGCTGTTCTGCTTGACCCATATGAGTCGCCAGGCCAAAGTTGTTTGACCTACAAACACACAACAAAAAATCCTTCTGACCGAAGTGACCAACCAACCACCATTTGTTTTTCCTTTCTTCATTCTAAGGACAAGGCACTCTTTTCTTAAGCGTTCAAGGTGAAGACTTGCTAGTCTACAGGCCAGACTCCATTTGTAAACTCTGCAGTTAATGGTAATGACTTGAAGCAAGACTAAGATTTAACAGGTAGTGAACCAGAGCCCTAAAATATGCAGTGGCATGGAAATTTTGTGTCGTTATGTGCTGTGTACAACTATCACTGTTCATAGCTATGTTAAAGCTGATGTAAGCTTGACAAATATATAGTTTTAAACTTACAAAATAAATTAAAATCATATTTAGGAAGCTTTCTTTAATAATATAGATTTAATAGGATTACCATTTGAACTATTCAGGATATGGATACTGCAACAGTGTCTTTACACAACATTAGAAATTGAAATAGAACACTTGAAATAAATTTAAATATTAATGATACAAATGATAGTGATGATGGTGATGATTATGATGATGATGGTGGTGGTGGTGGTGGTGGTGATGATGATGATGATGATGATGATGATGATGATGATGAGAAAAAGAAGAAGAAGAAGAAAGAGGAGGAAAAGGAGAAGAAAAAGAGAAAGAAAAAAAAAAGAACATGAGGACAAAGATTTTTTTTTTTTTTTTTTCATTGTATACCTTACACTTAACATTATACAAGTATTATTGAGCTAACTTTTTCAAGGCAATTATTTTTTTGAATGACAACCCTAAACAGGGCCCACTTTTACAGGAAAATTGATAAATTCCATTAAAGATCATTTGATACACAATTTATAGCATATCTCATCACCTTTTCATATCATATGTGACATCTACGTGAAACGGACGCATTCCTTTTCGAAATGTCTGGACTTAATTTGGACAATTCAACACTCAATTGAGGTCCATTTAGGGAAGGGTCTAACTTTCCAAACTCTAGGGACAAATCTCCTTAAAGGCAATAGTGTTTGCTAGTAAAACCTCAAAAAAAAATTTCCTTAGCAATAATCTTATTTGTACCAAAAATGATATAAGTTTAGGAATGCAGTTCTATCTGAAAGTAAAATTTGTTTACCATGCAGTGATATAAAATTGAAACTTATCAGGCTTTTGTTGTGGAACACCTCAAGTTTTCAAAATGCCCTTTCAAATTTAAAGAAAAAATTTAATTAATAAGGTCCTCAAATTAATGTCTTTCTTCCCAAATCATGTTAACCATTTTGTTATTAATCATTCTGTTCAGAAGAAGGAAGTTCATTTAGTTCTGTTACTCATCTATTAAAGAGTGTTTAATGTATTAATGATGAGGCAAGTATTGGATCATTCTTATTTATTTCTCTATATTTAATCTACCCCATAACTCAAACATTGGAACTTGCAAGAAAAAGGATAGTTTGGTCGAGAAGCAAATATTATTTTTCTTTTAAGCATTCCTAGATACCCATCTGTTGAGAGCAGAGAAGACGTTAACCCTATGTAAAACTATGAGACGATACAACACTACGTTTTTGGTTCTAAGCAGACAAAACTTGTTGAATATTCACCCTCATAAGCAAAAAAGGGGAATAATAATTGCATTATTTCAAGTGCAGTGTATATAGTTTGTACATACATGTAGGTGAGTGAGTCACCTAAACTCAAATACACCAAACCTCATTGAGTCTGTACTTTCTAGAATTGTATCATTTAACCTATTGAATCATGTAGTTAAGATCATCTACCCTCGCAAGCAAAAGAGGAAAAGAATAATTGCAATTTTTCAAGTGCAGTGTACATAGTTGAGTCACCTACCTAAACTCAAATACTGGTACACCAAACCTCATTGAGTCTGTACTTTCTAGAATTGTATCACTTAACCTATTGAAACATTTAGTTAAGATCATCTACCCTCACAAGCAAAAGAGGAAAAGAATTATTGCAATTTTTCAAGTGCAATGTACATAGTTGAGTCACTCACCTAAACTCGAATACCGGTACACCAAACCTTATTGAGTCTGTACTTTCTAGAATTGTATCAATTAACCTATTGAAACATTTAGTTAAGATCATCATGATTACCATCTTCCAACAAATAAACATTTGAAAGGTACGACAAAGATCCTACCTTGGTGCAGGTAATTGCATTCTTCCTGCACAGAACTATTAAACTATCCATTTGACCTTTTTTTACAGAAAATATTTCCCCCTCCAGCTCGAGACCATTCTTAATACATTTTACAATTTCCTTTCCCTTTGATGCTAAATGCGATATTATATTCACTGACAAATTAAAATTGCACTTCAAAGCTGAAAATTGTCCGCTCTGTAAACCTGCTCCCCGTTTAATAAGGGTAGCTTTTCTCCCCAGGCAAGGAGAAAAGTTTTAGCTATTATAAAGAGATGTCAAACAATGCCAGCGCATTCATTATCCTGTTAAATATAATATCCCATTTAGTTTGGGTCAAAGGTCAACTTTGCAAGGATGTTATCCCCCATCACAGGTCTAACATAAATATGTGACAGAAATGGACTTCTTAAATTAAGTTGAAAGATGAATATGTTTAAACGGCATAATTTCCATGAGATATCAAGTGTTCAGGTCTATGTCCTAATGCTAAAGTCTCCTTTTTAATAGATCTTTAAAATTCAACTTTCAAACTCTCCTTCCATATGTCAAGAAGTGCTTTATTGATGATATTTATCATGATAATTATTCTTCAGATTAATATTTATCGCTGACATGGGTCGCCATTTTCGGAAAATGAAATATAAGAGCAAGGTTATTGGACAACTTGCCGATTTATCTTGCTTTTGGTGCCTCAAAAAAGGGAAAAGATTTCCATTGTTGCAATAATAATGATATGGATATCGCTTAATACTAAATAGCATCTCTAAGCACTTAACAGATATTATTGTTCCGCTCATCGAATTCATTCATGCACAATGTGCACCATCTCCACTCCCTGGGGAGTATTCCTACCATATGTTCACTGTGAGGGCATATTGCAATTATTAACACAAAGCCTTTCGTCATCCTACCAGGTCCCCATTTCTCTCCTGGATATGGAGTGGCAAATGTAGATTATTGCCTTGCCAAAAGACATTAGTGCCGTGTCGGGATAGAACCAACAACTTTTTCATTTCAAGTCAAGTGCTTAACCACTCGACTACGACTCTTCATCATATATAGGTATGGAATCTTTATTATGTTAGTGCTGTTGCAAAATTAGTCACTATATCAATATTATGACCCCTCCCAGGCTACGCCTTCATCAATATTAATGTTATTCCAAAGTTATTCATGTTGTCAATCTTATGACCCCTCCCAGTCTCGTTAGGTTATTTCCGTTTCTAACAGGCATATAAATACCTGCTTGTAGTGCATACCAAGTTTAAGCTAATAGTCCAGTAGCCTATGCTTACGATAATACAATGCGATATAAACTCTTGCCCCCGTCCGTTTCCAATCTTCACACCAATATATGCTCGCGTCCACGGGTGGTCTTTAATAATATCATAAAATCTTTCCTCTTTCTGGGCACTGGCTTTTGTAAGAGGGAGTCTGAAACTTAAATCTGACCCGTGGCCGGGTCGTCAGAGAGCGTTTGGGGGGCATTCCTTTCTCCGAAAAAGCTATAGAATAATTGAGACCGCCCCCTTTGTAGGTTGAATTAAACTCCCCTCTTTTTTTGTGTGTGGAATTTAGCCCCGGGGGAAACGGAGAGGACTTTTGAATTATGATAATAATAAACAGTGACAAAGTGACTAGGGTCAGTCTGGCCGGGCTGGACCGGTCAGTGAATGTCTGACTGCATGGACTGGTCAATGAAAGAGGCACCATTCACATATGAAAGAAGTGCAGCGCGTGGGTTCGCATCAGGTCCGGTTCACATAAGAAAGAAGTGTGCACTTCTTGTTTTAATAGCAGCAGAGCTTGTCGAATGTTGTGGAGTGGGTATGAACAGTAGGCCATATATTTCCATTAATTTAACCAAATAAATCATTTCATCCACCTCTTACAAATAATTGTATTTCAGCAGTCAGAATGCAAATTGCATATATAATGTGTTGTCAGGTAGGGCAAGTCATAGTGTTTGTCCTACCCAGGCACAACCAACCAATGGTTTCTCTTTCTTGTATATATAAACACATCGTATGAAATTTAGTACTGTTTTGTTGTTGGTAAATATATCAAAATCAAAATCGAATGTATGCAATTTGAATTGTGACTTTTGATCAAGAGACATTTGATCGTAACACATGAATTAAATATTTTTTAACAAGGCACCTGACAAAGATTTGTGCATTAAATATTGATTATATTACAAAAATGGACAAGTGCTTTGGACGGGCCAGACTGGACTTTGAAAGCGTGTGAATGGTTTTTTAAAAAATTGTGCCACCTGTTTGTTTCATTGCCTGCTACATGTATAATAAATGTCCTCATTTGATCCTCTCCTTTGATGTTATTAAATTGATGGTATTCTATTTTTTCTTCAAAATGCCCCCTCTTGCACTTTTCTTCTCCTCTTCTCTCTCTTTCACTCTATCCATCCTTCTCCCCCCCCCCCCTCTCTCTCTCTCTCTCTCTCACTCTCTCTCTCTCTCTCTGTTGCTCCTCTTTCTATTAAAATAGAAATGGACCCCCCCCCCCCTTCCCCCGATAGCTTTTATAGTACTCTTTGTTTCTCAAGTCACTCTCAAATGCATTTTTTTTTTTGGGGGGGGGGTGGTGAGGTCTTCTTAATTTTTCATTTTTTTATATTCTCCCTTTCTATAACTCTTTTCTCCTGTTCTTTTCCCCTCTCTTTCTCATCTCTTCTCTCTCTCTCTCTCTCTCTCTCTATATATATCTCCCTCTCTATCTCTCACCCCTTCTCTCTCTCTCTCTCACCCCTTCTCTCTCTCTCTCTCACCCCTTCTCTCTCTCTCTCTCTCTCTCTCTCTCTCTCTCTCTCTACCCCTCTCTCCCTCCCCCCCCCCCACTCCACTTCTTTTCTTTTGTTATTATTGAAGGACAACCATTTCTTTGACCACTGCAAGAGCACATCTTTGCAGGTACAAATTGATGTTGACAGTAGAAATTACTCTATAACAAGAATCAGAGTTTTTGAGTGGGGATGTTATGGCTCATTTAGGCCACTCTGTCCGACTCGCTTTGCTCAATAGCTCAATTTCTATCACTTTGTTCAACAAAATCCATTTATTTCCTCTTTCCATTTGAACGGCGCAATTAGCAATGCAGTCACAACCTGTAACAGGTAACCAACACTTTACAGGGGAATTCTACCTTGACAGCAATCTACTGAAGAGGAAAGCAATAAAATCAGAGAAGTAGACTGATGAAAGTTTGAATGAAATCAGACAAAAAACGATAAAGTTGTATTCAAATTTGCTTAATCGGTAATGTCTCTGTATTATAGTGGCAGACAACTTTCCCATTTGTTCCGACACACAAAATAACTGAAATTTCAAGTTTAAAAGAAATTATGACTCAGGAGGGTTTATTCTCTTTAAGAGGACCTATATGGTATAATATATTTCTTTAAGTAGTGCCCCAAGGGAGAAGGCACTTACAAAGAACAAAAATATATAAATATTTTTTGTACACATCAAATGAGAGAGTTATCTGTGACTACGTCACAATCCCCTGACCAAACTGGTTATTTGAGATTCGCATAGACTTAGTGATCTCATCTTTCAAACATTCATAACTGTCTTATTATTAATATTAGTCTAATTTATTTCAAACTTTCTGTTTTCATACAAATGAACTTATTACAAGGATTGGATTGCCCTTTAAGCGAGTTTTATATTGGATTCTTGTAATTAGACTTATCCCAATTTGGTGTTAAGGTATGGAGATTGATTGTTTGTAGGAATTTAGAAAGTGTAACTTTCTTTACAAATCAACTACCACAATATTTCTGACCTGACATGACCCCTTTGTAATCTCTGTCCATCTCATAAAGCACCTATTACATCAAGTATAGGAAATTGCTTTGGGGGCAATGAGCTGGAAAATGAGTAGATTACTCTGAAAGTCCAATTATTATAAACGCATATTTTTGAATGATAACAAGTGTAACAAATTGCAATTGTGTATGATTAATTTTGACCGGGTATAACCTATGTCCGATGAAGTGAATGGCATATGTCCCCCCCCCCCCCACCCTGTCCCACCCCTCCTCCTCCTCCCCCCTCCCCGCCATCCTGCCAGCTGAATAGAATTATTAGAAGTTAGAGAAATTTTAAAGAAAAATAAGGATTTTATTTGTAAATTGACAGGATATACTGTTTTTTGTTTTAATTTATTTTCAACCATGATATCTTACAAATTTGTATATATTTGAATGATTTCTGTCATCATTGAAATCTACATTTATTAATATTAGCCTAAGAATAAGTTAATAGTGATCTTTCTACAACAACTTCTGATATTCTAGTATATATCCATGCTATTTTCTGTCACACTCTCCCTTTTGTCAAGTGTTTTCTTTTCACATTGCAAACTGAAAAGAAAAGGTAAAGGAACCAAAGGTGGTATTGGTCAGCCCCCCAAGACCAGCTCATTCACCCCTCCACCACCGGTAACTTTACCTCCTTTCTTTCTCTTCTCGCCCCTCAATCGATTCTTCTCCTTTTTCAACCGAAGTTCAGGATATGTTTACATTGCAAACACTAATAGTGCACATAAAGTGAGCACCTCTATGGTTTAGAGTGCAAAAGGATTTGAAAGAAAAGGCAAAACTAGGGGGCGAAAAACGAGACAAGAAAGGGAGAGGAGGGCCCTGTTGCTGGTTCAGACGAAGTTCAGATTTAATTTTCGGAAACGATGACCTTTTTAACTGCCTTACAAACGTGAAAGGGAATCGGTGGGGTGCTTGGGTGCGTTCCCACTATATTTCTATTTGGTATCCACTAGATCCCTCTGTTTGAAACCAGAAGGGTGTTAACTCATATACTTTAGTACAGAGATAATGCCCTGCTGGCTGTGAACAGACAAGATACAGGGTGTCTATTTTGAACCAGACAGAATGATCATTGCTATCCCTGTTGCATTTGAGAAAGTCACCAAAACGTAGTCCTGTGGTTACATTAGGGGACCTTGGATCAAGAGGTATGGGTTCAAATCCCAGCTGCAGAACCAGTGCCCTTTGTCAAGCCGTTAATCTATCTCTTAACACGGACTTCACCCAGGTGAATTAAGCAGGAAATAGCTGATAGATTATTGCAGGGGATTTGATCTAGCTTGATCCTTGTATGAATGATCATTAGTCCAGTGGTTACATCATGAGACCTTGGATCAAGAGGTATGGGGTTCAAATCCCAGCTGCAGCACCAGTGTCCTTTGTCAAGCCGTTAATCTATCTCTGTTAACTTTTCACGGACTTCGCCCAGGTGAAGTAAGCTTAGATACTTGACCAAGCTTGATTCTTGTATGAATGATCATTGTAGGTTGATTCATTGTTAATTTTGAAGTGTTACAGTACAATGCTGTACCAAAGTAAACATCCCATGTAAAACACCTGTTAGCCCTTTGTTAAGTCACCATACCATCTGCTTGGAGACAAAAGGACATATGCTGTGTTTGAGTAGGAGTAGGGAGTAAGTGCCCTTCTGATTCTCAGCAGAGGATATACCTGGTAATATTCTGAGTTTCAGTTCCCCAAGTCAAGTGTCTGCAAGGGTTGTACGACACATGCTCCTGCAACAACTGCCCCACGGTCTGTATCCTACACACTATAACCAAGTTCCTCACCTATCTGGACCAAACACTCAACTTCACCTTAACCCTAACCCAAAGTCTAACCTAAACCACAACTGCAAACCTAACTATACAACTTAAAGGATAATACAATATAAATACAGGTAGTGTCTTTTTGATAGCACTGATAATCCACCATGCAAGGTGCTAAAGGTGCTCCACTATAACTACGGCTCTAGTCTAGCTAGGCTAGCATTAAAGAAATGGGTTCCTACTGTTACCCACTTAACACCTGGGTAGAGAGTGGTGAATGTAGATGAATGTCTTGCCAAGGGATGCTACTGCCGTGCCAAGGTTTGAACCTGCAACCTGCAATCTCAATGCAGTCTAGGGTTTAAACCAGTTGACTATGTCACCTCTATGTATCTTTGATTAATGAAAGCCCAAAGCAAATGTCAGATCACCTTTAGAAGAACAAAAGTTAAAGTAAGCTGATTTTCAATACAGCAAGTGTGTGCGAGTATGTAATCTCAGTAATGGCCAGCTAACTTGATGAGAAATTTGTTTAGGAAAATTGGTTTCAGTTCCAAAGAATGCTTGATATAATTTGGGCGTTTTACAAAGTTGTCACCAGTACATATTATGTTGTGGCATCATCATCATCATCATCATCATCATCGTCATAATCATCATCATCATCATCATCATCATCATCATCATCATCATCACAATCATCATCATCATCGTCATCATCATTATCATCATCATCACAATCATCATCATCATCGTCATCATCATTATCATCATCTTCACAATCATCATCGTCATCGTCATCATCATTATCATCATCTTCATCATCATCATCATCATCATCATCATCATCATCATCATTATCATCATCTTCATCATCATCATCATCATCATCATCATCATCATCATCATCATCATTAGTTATAATATTGGGCCCAAGGTATTGGGTCAGTGTACGGAATTGATGCAGAGCAATCGCAGGAGCAACTGTCCAACCACCGTCAGAGCACCGTATCAAAGACATTTCAACTGGTGAGAACGCTCTACCCTAATCCTCAGCCCATCTCGCTTCCACCCGAGGCATTCTTGGGGACCGAGAGGTTAGCTTTACCAGAATTCTATTACCTTCTTATAACTTGAGGAATGCAGGTAAAGTTTCCTCAATATTCCTTGGTTACCCCTGCGTTAAGGATCTGGAACAATTTATCGACTTTCCCCTTTCTTTTCTCTTCCCCAAACGCATTTTTTGGGGGGTGGTGGTTTGATTTCAAGATCTGGGGATCCGAGTAACTAAAGAAAAAGGGTTAAAATGCATTTGGGAAATGATTTGGACAATCAGACTGTTACATATTTGTGACAAATTTAACGTGAATTAGATGGATGAGATTGAACAGTCTTTATCGAAGCCACTTTCTGCCTGCCATGATTTCGACGCCCTCTGTATCAGCTCCGGAGAAGTTTACCCTTGTAAAACAGGATGATGGAAATTGTCTCTTTTTTCAGTGGTCCTAATCGTCCAAACGATACATGTGAAGGAGTGATTGTAGAAGTGGATAAAATGCCCAAGCGTTTGCCTGGTGCAATTATTTGACAGTCATGGGTGGAGAGTGGCAAATGTAGATTAATGCTTTGACATTATTGCTGGGCTGGGATTTGAACCTCTTGATTGATAGTCAAATGAATTATATACTCTACCTTGAGGTATTGAGATCATCTTTAATAATTGCCTTTTCATACCAGGGACCAGTTTCACAAAGCCCTTTTTCATTGACAATGACAATAATCAGTGACAAATCTGCTGATGACCAATCAGAAGCAAGGATGTCACTAGCTTATAACAATAACTGTCATTTTTCACTGATGACAAGTTTTGTGAAATGGGGCCCAGGTCTCAAGAGATACTTCCCATTGGTCCTTTTGCAATTTGTACAAACAAATCAGTTCAATGGGATGAAAATTTGTAAATATGAATAGAAGAAAGATGCTAGGGCTACTTGTAGGGCAACAGGGGATCTTCAGTAGCTCTTAGGACAAATTGTTCCGAGCCACCCCACCCCTCCCCCCCCCCCCCCCCGCCCCACACACACACACACTCACTGAGTATCATTTTCATATGCATATGTTACAAATGAAATACATAGTGAAAACTGTACATTATACAAAACAATAGAAGGTCTTCTTCGTCTTCTTGAGTCAATTCACAAGCCTGGTCCGGTTGAGGATGCAAGATCTGGCCTTGGCATTGAACCCTGCCAGGTCTTTGGGGGTCCAGGGGTCCAGGAGGGAGGGGCAGACCAAAAGGTATTTCATCATCTGTTTCTCCCACAGTCACACATCGTTCCTCCATTTTCACTATAGCCCCATTCATGCATTGAAAGGTGTGATAACACATCATTTCTCTCAATTTTTGTTCTCAAGTTTTTTTACGAGATTCTTTCATCTGTACTTGAGAAAAGAACTAAGCTAGACCCTTTGAAGAAACAATTGTTTTGTTGAAACAACAGAAGGTGTGCTTCACAACGGTATCATGTCGAGTTATGACCTTACATAGATATTTATCATCAATGGGGATGTGTCAAGTACTTTTATCCTTACATATTTCCCCTCTATTTTCTGTCTTCAATATGACCTAGAAATTTGTTTTGAAATCTAAAATGGTACTTTGCATCAACTTATGGTGTTGGAACCAAAACAGAACTTAGTGTAAGTATATTGTGCTTGTATTTGTGGGGAAAAAAGAGGAAGTGCTGATGGGAATTTGTTAAATATCTTCTGATGGGAAGCAAAAGGAATTAATGCCCCTCATGCTCTCAACAGACATTGAGAGGTCAATATGTCTTTTTTGCATTCAAAGCAAGGTAGTAAAGGTTTTAGGCAAAGTCCTCCTGCTCAAAATGTGGTGGACTGAGTATAGAATACAAAGACTAGCTGCACCCATCCTCTGCACGTTCCAAATCCATGGCAGCACTTTCCTTTGAGAATAAGAAAGGGGGAAACTGCAAGGAAAAGAAGAGTAAGAGAAAGAAAAGGGCAAAATTAACTGGAGAGACAGAAATATAGAAAGATGTATAGATAGACAGATAGACAGAAAGCATTGAAACAAAATGGCAGAGAGAGATGAAGAACTAAATAGAGATGAGATGAATAGATGTAGAGTGATGAAAGATATGAAAAAAGTGAAAATTATAGACGATATAGAATGATGGGTAGAAGAGAAAAGAAAACGAGATAGATAGATGGAAGGAAGGCAATAGAAGAGAACAGGTCAGTGGAAAAAATGAAGAGAAAACAAATGAGAGAGTTACAAATAAATGGGAAACAGTGAAGAGAAATTGAGAGGGGTCCACAGACAGCTCAACAGAAGGATGACCCTTACAGGAATGTATGTATGCGTGAAATACCGACTTTCATCTAAACATAATAAAACGGAACAATATCTTTGACCTAGAAACCACCTCTCTTTATAAGTTCAAGGTCATTTTATCTTAGCCAAGACCGTCCCAACAGCCGAACCCAGACGACATCTTTTTAATTCATCCTTGATAACACCTAGCGCTTGGCTATAAAGATAATACCCTTTATTTGCAAACAATAATTCTTGAACAAATCGTGGGAGTAGACTTTCATAAACACTGATGCGTCCCATCTCTCCCCTTCAATTCTATATGAATTTAGATGTAATGTTTTTTGTTTTTTTAACTGAGTCATCTTTGCCGCCTTTCTTAGACTCTATTTGAAAAGAAGTATAGCATGACAATGTAAACGATGTTTCAAAGCTCAATGGTGCTTTTGATTAGTCAGATATGCATGAAAACACAAACTATTCAGAAAACATATATCTGACTATTTTTTTTTAAATGATAAGTACAAAGTTGCTTATCTAGGGGAGCCTCTTCAGCATCAATAGGTATGTTTTCATCAGCTCAAGATTTGGGAAATAAGCCTGAAGTTTCAAATCGCGTCTTCATCAGCTCGAGACTCGGCTTCGAAACTCATGCTCAAGAAATTAGCTCGATATATTTTGCTTAGAGTTTGCGCATAGTGCAAGTCTTCAGGCTGGTGAAGACGCACCGGACAAATAACAGGATATTTTGCCAAATAGCGGGATATTTTGCAAACTATCCCAAGATATCTTAAGATGATTATCCCGACCAAATATCCCGCTAATTGCAACATCGGGCTGATGAAGACGCAAACTAACTGGATAATTTGCGATCGGGATAGTTGAAATAGCGTGATATATCTGGCAATCTCGAGCTGATACAGGCCTATCGCTATTGTTCCTGAGGACCCTGAAATTATTATTACCCCCAGCAAATGCCAGGTGCCCATTTTCACCTGGGTGGAGAGTGGTAAATGTGGATTAATGTCTTGCCAAAGGACGTTAGTACCAGGCTGGGATTTGAACCCTCAACCCTTGGCTTAAGAGTCACCTGAATGAACCACTAGACCATGACACCTCTCTCTAGCATAAAGGAATGAAACAGAGAAGTGTCAAATTTCTTTACTCTGTAACCGTTATTACATTGAATTCTGGCATCTTATCTAGCTATTTACCTTACCTCATATTTCAAAATATTCTTGAGTTAGACATTTTTAAAAAATCAGAAACAAAAAAAATTATATATACATGACTATAAATTTCCTCATACTCACAATGCAGATGTACAAATCATGGTTTTGTTCTTTTTTTATAAATATTTTCAACAGCTTAACATCCAGCCCTTTGTCAGATGATGGGAACCTTTGGAGCTTATCTTTTTTTTCGTCTGGAGCCAGAAATGGTAAGAATAAAAACCTGTAATTCTCTCAACAGAAAGACATTGCATCACAATACACTGCAAAAAAGAAAAAAAATTGTAGGGTATTTGACAATTTTAGCTTTCATTTAGTTATTTATTTATGAATAATTCATGAATATTTTGAAATGGGGGGGGGGGGATCGAGATCTTTTGCTGATGTAGGGCCTTTGCTGTGGAATACTCTCCCACAAGAGATTCATAATTGCTGATCAGTTGAATGTTTGGAAATATTCTTAAAATGTATCTGTTCATTGTCTAATATGGCATACAATTAATTGTTCTGTCATTGTTAATGTTTTATGTTACTACTGTTCCTTTGTTTATAATGCATATGCTTTTCTCTGAATTTCTTTTTTTTACAAGTGCGCCTTGAGCATTTGATTTTAACTGAATTTGTTGCCTTACAAATCTCATATATTATTATTATTATTGTTGCTGTTCTATATAACGGAATCATTAGTAGAAAACTTCAGGTGGCATCTCTGTGGAGATATTAACATGTCACTTTTGCAACCTGCGTTTACTGCTAGACCACAACCATCAAGTAACCTCCCCACTTTGCTTGGTGGTTATTAACCACCAACTTGTTTTACAACAGAGCAGAGGAAGGAAAGGGGGATCCATTTTGAAGTTCATGGCAGTTCATAGACCTGCAAGGGACACTGGTACACCCCCTTGCCCAAAAAGAATACCTAAACAAATTAAGCAGTTTTCAAAGCTGAACTAGCGCGATGCATTCTTTCTTCTTTGGTTTGACACAGTTGGAAGTATGGAAGTCCCCTAAATTAGGATAAGGAATTATTTCCCATTTGCGGTTTGGCTACTGATTTAGGAATCCCGATCCAGAACGCACGGCAATTTTGATCATTGTTGCGTGTACCTGCCTTAACGAGGTGCGTTCTATTGTGGAGCCCTCGCTTGGCCGTCTCTGTGCCTGGTTACGTGCTAGGTTAAGCCGGGTTTGAATGCAGGCCGCAGGAAGCGCACGTCTCCGCATGATTAACTGCTCATGAATAGACTCTTAAAGTTAGGTCACCCTCCGACGGCACAATTGGCTTGTCCCGTGATCAGTGGTAGCGTGGTGCTCACAATTGGCAACACCTTTCCTGGGCCTCAGTTGAATTCAACTGAGGTTTAATTTAATATATTATATATATTAAAGCTTTATGGATCTTACCCAAACATTGGTTTTCTCAAAATTATAATTTTTGTTTAAAAACTAGTTTCATCTTGTTGAAAGCTGTAATGTTTCATCTATAGTTCCAATTAGTTGAAAACATACAACTGTTATTCATAAATCTAATTTCATCTAGTAGTTACAAATGTGTTTTTTGTTATCGCTCAGAATTCGTCCTTTTAACCATGCATAAAAAGTGTGGAGTGAATTTACATCATAGGCATGAACAGGTGAACTGGTACCCTTTATAATTCAAAGTGAGCATTGTCAGATACATTTCAATGTTCAGCAGTCCAAAATATGTCCTTGGCAAGTCCACATATGATTTTTTATTTAAACTCAGGGACAATAGTTTACCACATAGACCACAGAGGACCAAGCTCTTTGAAGGTTTTGTCCCAGTGTTGAAATCTACCGCAACAAATCGGCACGGTAAATGATTCTTTACTTTAAGCAAATAATTTCTATGATTTTGATATTTCTTAGAGTTGTATATCTCTGTGTATGTGGTTATGTTTTCGGGTTGGGCTGGAATGTTGGATCAATATTTTTTTTGGCAGGGGGGTGGCACAATTGGCCAGCTTCCCCCCCCCCCCCCCCCACCCCCTTTTCTCTTTTTTTTTTTCTTTTTTTTTTGGTTGTTGGACAATTTATGAGTAAAAGAAGTCAAAATGCACTTTAATAATCTGGATTATTTAAAAAATATTTGTATGTTTTTTAATAGAGAGAGCGAATAAAGACTTGATTGAACTAAACATTTGTAGGAAAGTGAAACTTAATTTCCTGTGTTGAATATTTTTTTCCCAAATATTAACATGTAACTTTAATTGGTCTATAAACTGAACAGAAAGATGAAGGAGATAGATGGGGAGAAAGAGAGAGAGGGGGAGAGGGGGAGAGAGAGGGGGGAGGAAGAAGAAGACTCTAAGTTAGACTTAAACATTATGGAGAGCAATTTGTAGCCTTAACATGAAAAATATTAAAAAGCAAAAGTTCAAGTACTTTAGACTTTTCATAAATTCCACATCAAGAACATGAAATCTCCTTGATAATAGAAAATATAAATGATTTGATATGTCTTTTAAAATAACCTTGACAAAGTATTTTCAAAGATGCTAACGGCGTTCCATAATTGTTAAGCCAAACTTAAAGCTAAGTTCAACGTAGGATCTTTGTGAACCCCCCCCCCCCTGATGTATTGGCAGGGTGTTTATCCTCTTTAGTCCTGTCACCCTCATGAAAGTTTGAAACAAACCCTAAAATATGTAAAAGAACCTAATGAACAAATGTACGACCATCATCTTGGAGGGAACTAAATCAGGAATGAAGCGAGCAAGCCAATGGAAGAATTAATTGAAACTTTCCCAGCAGATAGAGAGGCTCCACGTATATATATATATATAGCCAGCTTGATTGTCTGAACCTAGCAAGCTGATATAATCTGAATTCTTCATAGGCTTCCTTCCGCTGCAAGACTTGACACCAAATAAAAGAAATCATGAAAAGGAGCAGCCAAACGAGAACAATTTTTTCGCGTGCCGCATGAGGGTTCTCATTTTCTTTTTTGGGTCTCCCTTTTTTTGTTCCAGTTCATTTGTTGAAGAACAAGGCTTGTGTATGGCCAGATGTTTGTAGAAGAATCGAGTGAAGATCAAATAAAGACTAATAATTTGTGCTGTATTATCCACAGCTTCAACAAGATACAATGGATTTTTGTAAAGAAAAAAAATTATATCAATAGATACCTGACAAATTCCCCAATTCAGAAAAATCTCTCTCTCTCTCACTCTCTCTCTCTTACTTTCTCTCACTGACTCTCATTCTCTTTTCTCTCTCTCTCTATCTCTTTCTTTCTCTCTCTCTCTCTATTTCTTTATCTTACCCTCGTTTCTTTTTCTTCCTCTTTTTTTTTTCTTCACATTTTTGGGTACTGAAATGTTTATTCATACCCAGAGTACAGGGTTTTTGTTTCTTGTGTAGAACAAATTCAGAACATAAATTGTATGTATTAGTTTCAAAAGACCAAGGAACTTATATTTCCTCTTATTACTATATCCCATATATTTATTTCTGTATCTCTCTCTCTCTCTCTCTCTCTTTCTATCTCTCCTTTTCTATCTGTCTGTTTCTCTATGTCTTTCCTCCCTCTCTCTGTGTATTTCTCTGTGTGTCTCAATCCCTTTTCTTTTGTATCTCTTGCTATCTGTCTCTCTCATCGCTCTCTGTCTCTCACTCCCCCTCTCTCTCTCTCTCTCTCTCTGTCTCGTATACTCGCTATCTTTTTCTCCCCACTCTCAGTCTCCTTCTCTCTCCATTTCTCTTTCTTTCTCCTATCCTCTTTTCATTTCTTACAGCAGCTGCTACCTCGAACAAGAGTCATTTTGGAAGTGGTCTGAAACTAAATCAAAGAAGGTGAGTGAGTGATAGAATGGAAAAAGAGAAAGGGAGAGATGGAGAGCAAGAGAGAAAGAGAGAGCAAGAGAGAGAGGGAGACAGAGAGAAAGAGAGAGAGAGAGATAGTAAGAGAGAGAGAGAGCAA
The DNA here is from genome assembly GCA_035222895.1 of Strongylocentrotus droebachiensis. Classification (NCBI taxonomy): domain Eukaryota; kingdom Metazoa; phylum Echinodermata; class Echinoidea; order Camarodonta; family Strongylocentrotidae; genus Strongylocentrotus; species Strongylocentrotus droebachiensis. Next base: position 62,860 of record JAVYIG010005324.1, on the reverse strand, counting down.
GAGAGAGAGAGAGTAAGAGAGAGAGGGAGAGAGAGAGAGAGAGAGAGAGAGGATAGATCTATAGATAGAAAGAAAGACAGATGGAGAGAGAGAGAGATTGGGAGGTAGCCTGGACCCATTATAGAATGAACTTGGCAAAATGACTTGAATCATTGTGTGGGATCAGTGAAAGAGAGATGTTTTAAACTTTGCATACAGCTGGTGTCACAGTGTAACGTACAAGGTTATTCCAATATTTCTTTCATTTCTGAATGGGATTGAGAGAGAGAAAAGGCACATTTCAATTTTCAAAGGAATGTCTGTGTCTGGGGACAAAGAGGACATCAACATCAAAAAAACATACATTGAGACATATAAAGACACAGAGAAAATATTCATATGGTATCAGATTACATTTATTGCATAGAGAGAGAGAGAGGGGGAGAGAGAGAGGGGGAGAGAGAGAGGGGAAGAGAGAGGAGAGAGAGAGAAGGGGATGAAAGAAAAATAAAAGATTAAAGACAAGGGAAAAGGTAAAGGCAAATTGATAGAAAATATTCAGAGAAAAAGAAGGAGGAAGGGTCAAAAATTTGTATAAATTGTCAAATTACTCAGAAAGTAAATGAGGTGTGTTCAGGGCCTAAAGATTTTGAACAAACTAGAGAAACATATTGCCCACTATCTACGTTGTAGATATTTACTACTTTTCTACTCTACCATAACTCTTGACATTGTTATACCGTAGGCCTCTTTTTGCAACTCTACTAACCCTCTTGTGCCCCTTTATCAACCGTCTAGTGTACCTCTAAACAGCCCTATTGCACCCTTCTGCCAGCCCTCTTGTGCCCCTCTACCAGTTGTTTTGCACCCTCTGTCGGCTCTTGTGTGCCCCTCTTCAAATTCTCTTGTACCCCTCTGCCAGCCTTCTTGCACACCCCTCTAGCAGCCCTCTGCAGCCACTTTTCAGCCCTCTTGTACCCCTCTTCCACTGTACTTCTGCCCCTTTCCAACCGTCATGTACCTCTCTCTTCCAACCCTCATGTGCCTCTCTTTTACCCCTTTTGTACCTCTCTTTCAGCCCTCTACCAGTCCTCTAGTGCCCCTCTACCAGCCCTCTTACGCCCCTTTATCAATCTTCTGGCACCAGTGGACCATGTAGCCCTCTTGCACCCCTTGGCAGTCATTGACCCAATAAGCCCAGTCTTGCAATTGTAGAGCACTTTTACATGTTCTAAATCCCAAATTCTCCCCCTTTTTGTCCTCTTTTTTTTCTCAATCCTAGATTAATCTACTTCTCTGATTGTTATTATTATCATCCAAAGATGCTTGCTTCTGAAATTGATTAGCCCTTCAAAAAAGGAGGAATGTGTTCTGAAAAAATCTGGAAATTGTATTATCATTTGGGGGTTATGATGGCTCGCCTCTCAGAGATATAATTGCAGAAATATGGCACCATATAAAAATGCTTTGAATCATCTCATCATACCATCATCATCATCATCATCCTCATCATCATCATTATCTTCATCATCATCATCAATATATTCATCTCACCTTGTTCTCTTGCTGGAATGTCTGCATCTTGTCCACTCCTCTCACAAGCTAAAAAGGGAAATCCCCCACTTCTTTGATTGAAAGTCTTATCCGTTGATGCAGATATATGAACATGATAAATGGGTGTGGTAGGGAGGGGGAGTGATAGGTATGGGGGAGGGGTGATGATCCCACATTTGCACCGGCAACTTTTACTCCTGGTTGTTAATTCATCAAAGACAGGGGGTAGGGTTGTGATTTAGTTTTAGGGTTAGGGTTAGGGTTCAGTGTGAGATCCAGTGATGAACTTTAGAAGGAAAAAAAGGTATAAGAATTGAGTCCGCAGCAATGTCTCTGGAATATGTTTCATCCAATCACTTGAGAGAAGGAGAAAAGACGAGTTGAAGAGATAGAAGAGGAAGCATTGGATGAAAGAATGATGAAGGGGAGATAGTCGACAAATAATAGTTTATTCATTTTGTAAAAGTTTTGACAAATCAAATATGGAATTAAGGAAAGGAGGGAAACAAAGTTGCATTAGTGAGTGAAAGGAAAAGGAATGTTAAATACACTATATTCACCCAGAACAAAAATGGAGGTATACTTTGAGGACTCTAAACCAAGATTAAAAGATTGTGGTTAACTTAGCAAGGTAACGGGAATGATTTTATCTTTGGCACAAAAGTTGGTAAGAGTTATTTGGAAAGGAAATGTTACTTTTGGTATTAAATACATTAAGCTTATTAGGTTAAGCGCTAATCTTGAGCTCTGGTATGGGAATCTTATGTCAAGAGAACATGGCTATAATTCATACTGGATTGCTTATCCTGCAGTAGATTGATTGTTTGAACCAGTAAAATAAAAACAGACTCCCCAAAACTTGCTGGAAATCATCTTCAATAAAATCCGCAACTCTGATGTGCACATAGTGATCTGTGGAGCACATGGTATCGGGCTTCTATGATCATTTCTCAGCCCGTATACATTTTCTACCAAAATCATTTGGCACATGTCATTTATTTGTTATCTTGAATATTCAGTGTAAGTTTTGTTGGATTCTGTGAGAATTTATTATCTATCTTTCCCAGAACTCAAGCTTATCTTTAAGCTTATCAGATTTAAGTGTAGGCTTTTGACCAGTTCCTTATATACCGATCCATTCGATGTAAATGCGTGAAACATCAGGATCTAATATCAAAGGCAATATGATGTGCTACCAAAAAAATTCAGCAGAAATTTTGTTCCATAATATATATATATATTATTGTTTGAAAGGGGGTGTGTAGGGGTTATAAAAACAACAGGTACAAGTTTGTTATGTATGATTCTTATATTTGATGAGGCAATTGTACATGCGTTTGTAAGTCCCCTTTACAGTTTTCTCAACTTTAGGGACTTACAGAGAAGCACAATCGACAAATCAAATTGAAATTAAATCCCCTATAAAGAAAATCATCTTACTTATTCCCAATTTCCCTTTCTTAAATGATACTTGTAGATATTTTTTTTTCTTTTTGTAAGAAAGAACAAAAGGTGAAAGGAGAGAAGTGACTAATCTGATGTGGGATGTTATTAAGGAAGAGAGAGGGAGGGGGAGAGAGAGAGATACAGGTGAATGGAGAGAATTAAACATATAACAGACCTAAAGGGAAGTAGAAAATCAAAAGTGCAGAGGAAGGTGAGAGGGAGGGAGAGAGAAGGAGATGAAAGAAAAATAGTTAAGTAAAGATGGAAAGATAAATACTAATTGACAGATACTTTGGAGAATAGAGAGAGAAAAGGGGGTGGAAGAGAAAATAGAAAAGTAAAGAGGAAAAGATAAATGCAAATTAATTGATAGATACTTTAGAAAAGAGAAGAGAGGGAGAGAGAGAGAGAGAGAGGCAGAGAGAAAGAGAGGGGGGTAGATTGAAGACAAATTTATAATTGGGTCCACTTTTCACTTTCTTTCTTTTTGGTACAATCTTATCGTGAGAGGGGGCCCTCTCCTTACCCTCCTCCTTCTTACATAATCTCAATACCCTACCCATCCCCAATCCATATCGTACCAGTAGTCTTATATTCAAACTTTGAAAAGGGTGCATTTGAAAGTGGAACAATGCAATAGTCATTGTTGTTGGTGATGCTGTCCGTTTGGCATAAGTTAAAAGCATATGGTCATTCAAGTTTGAATATTAACACTACATATATATTGAGTTCTAGTCTTCACCAAAACTTTGATATAATTATTGTAAAGACACAAGGAGAAGTTCCTGAGAACAAGGCTAGCCTTCTTGAAAGTTCAATATGTGTGTAGAGAGAGGAGTGAGAGAGAAGTAGGAATTAGTCTACATCATTCCAGACTCAGTCAACATATTGAGGTGGGGGGGGGGGTTCTTTGCCTTTATGTCAGGCTAATACCTTTTAGACAGAAAAACACTCCTTTTACTTTTAATAGCTACCCCCTGTAAATAATAAAGACAGCCTTAATTACCATTCCTTGTCAGAGTTTAATTAAAGGTTAACCTGTATATAAAGACAATTTGCTTGTTCATTTGCAAAGCATATTGAGTTTTGTCTTGAGATCGGTCTTTATACACAGGTTAGAGTGCTCTGTAAGTCTAACATATTGGATATCTTTAGTTTCATTTTTTTTTGATATTTCACATTTCATGTCACACCTGTCAGTTTTTTACACAAGGATATAAGGATAATACATAGGTATTTTTAATGCTTTTAGGTATATAGAATATATTGATTAACTCACTATGGTTTGCTTGTAGTTATCCCATAGAAACGTGTGTAGAATTAACAGACGTTTCAATTGGACGTCCACAAAATGAACTAAACGTTTCGGGAAATTGGCCCCAGAAACCGGACTGCGTTTAAACTAATCGGTGGTCCCAGCCTGGCAACATGGGGCTATATATCGTCCTTGTTTTCACGAAGTGACGGTAGAGAGGAAAATCGTAACACAAAGTGAATGCAATTTTTTTTCACTACCGTCACTTCGTGAAAACAGCGACGATATAGATGTACAGGCTCTCCCTCTATCCAGCTATTGTTTCTTTTGAATACCCTTGTTTCCCCCTAAAGCTATCCCTCTCTCTCCCCCTCTCTCTCTCTCTCACTCTCTCTCTCTCTCTCTCTCTCTCTCTCTCTCTCTCTCTCTCTCTCTCTCTCTCTCTCTCCCTCCCTCCCTCTGACCATTTAATAAGGGATCATCTTGAAATTTCTGATGTTAAAGGGTTAGCCATTGTATCAGTCAAGACACAGAATCCAAAAAATATATTCATGATGGGCATTCTTTAAAATGTGTTCTCATTTGAAAGAACTTGTTATATAAAGCATGTGTGATGCATGGGAGCTTTCCAAACAATCCAGATATGACATAATAAGTTCATAAAATCATAATTTGAAAGTTTGATTTTAAATAATAATTTTAAACTTTCCTATAAGTGAGTATTAAACATATGCTTCATAATACAGTGGTGAATTTAGGGGCACACCTAACCTGTGCACCCCTCCCCCTTGAAAACAAATGGCATATCTTACCTATTGGTACAACAAATAAAATTCTGCTCCTTTTAATAAAGTGGGTTTTATTCTTCAATTGTGCACCTCATCTTTTTACACAATACTGCATCTGTAGTGTGTGTCTTCAGTTAATGCACATAGAGCATGCTACATTAAAAAGAATATTTTTTTGCATTCGTGCACATTACTGTTTTCATAAAGATGTAATCATCAAGTTCCGTTAAAATATTTTAAAAACATGTGTCATTAAAAGAAATGATCTTAACCTTTTGAAGTCACCCAGTTCAGCTCTAGTGACCACAAGTGACAGTTTTACGTATCGACAAATAAGATACTCAACCAGAGCATTTTCTGATAGACCATTTCTTGAGTGACTTCACAAGGCTAGCTCATAGTCTTCTCAGCACAGACTCATGTAGATCTGGATTCACAATGAACAAATAATGCTTATAGTAGTGGTGCCCTCATGCACTCACACAAGGGCTTAGTAACCCCTCACATCATTTTTAAAAAGTACCCACCCCCCCAAAAAAAAAAAAAAAATGAGTATGAAATTTGGTGCTGTGTAAAACTTCTTTAGTGCTTCCGAATGTCACATTTCTATAGTTGTTTGCTTGTTTGCTATACTCATTTGCAATAGGCCTATTCACTATTTGTTGTGACATAGACCACTAAAATCTTATGCATCTCCCCCCCCCCCCCCCCTGGAAAAATCCTGGCTACGCCACTGCCCCCAAACCTCATGCAAGAAAGTACTTTGCTTTTTGAGCTTAAGGAACTAAGATTATATGTAAGGTCAGTAGACTTCTGCACTATTCAAATCTAATGCATACTTCTTAAGAGAGTGATAATGATGATCAGAAAGGTTGACAGAGAGACATCTGACATAGCGACAGCTAATCTACTCAAAGTGGATCATATCCATGAGGATGGTCTATATACATGCTTTATTCATCTATATACATAACAGATCAATTTCAAACTCTATCATCTAGGGCTCTCGAAAGTTAAATAACCTTAAATGTGAATACATTAATGACCAAGCTTATTACATAATGTGGTGACCGAAGGATCAGCGCAGGAGCACAGATACGTTGCGAAGGTCATGCCCATTGTCCGCTTCCCATAAAAGGTTTGTTATGGTAGACTGGTTCCATTGCAGATTGTATGATATTGATTAGCCTTGGTCAGAGGATTGTTCTATTATCTGTGGTTTCTCGGCCAAACATTCCTCGCTTTTCAACCCAGGTTAATGAAGTGACAGTATGCATTTTCCTTTAAAAACCACAAGATCATCTTGTCTCTAAGCGCAGACCCTGTTTTAAAAGCTAACAAAAGTCTTGATGTATAGGCCATTTTCGTAACGTACGTACCGTAACCAAATTTATACTTGAAGAGTTCTGGGAAGAGGTGAAAAATGAGTTGTGAGCATTATCATTGTTATTATGCAAGTGTGGAAGAACATCAGAGAAAAAATGTTCTCTGAAAAGCATGGCTCTTCAAATGCCTTCATAGTCTAAACATGACAAGTAGCATCTTATAAATAATTGCATTTTAATAGGCAGAATGCAAATTTCATGTTTGGTAGGGCAAGCCATAAAGTTTGTCCTACCTAGCAACAATTAACGTATGCAATTTGAGTTCTGACTATTGAGATACATTTATTGAGTTACATTTATGGGTAACAGTTGAATGAAATCATTTGTATCTGAGCACTTCATGAAGGATATGCATAAATTTGATAACATTACAAAAAATGGCATATTGAGCTAAAAAAAAAAGCCTTAATAAAGGTAATACAAAGTTTTGGTATGGGGTCATGAATTTGGTTCAAATGAATATATTGGAAGCATATGCAGTCTTACAATATTGGGTGATCGTTGTCGCGGTTGAAATCGAGTCTAAAGTTATGAAATTGTAAATAATAAATTATTTATGTTGTATAGCTCCCTCTCAAGGTCGAGATATTAATTAAGCTATAAAACAATGTTTCTTGACTAAAATCGACCGATTAGCTTTTCCCGTTTGGAAATTCTATATCACAACTACATATTCTGAGATTTTCATGGTCGCAGCTACCATTGTATGGCCGTAGGCGCTATTTGTAATTTATCGAAATTTACCGGGAGCACCAGTAAATTTTTATATTCAATTTTTCTCGAAAGTAGAAGTGTTTTTAGGGGCGAAATTTTCTGGTGCTTATAATACCTCCACAGGGGCATCCAAATATATCAAAATTGTAAAGAATCATTATCCACCCAATTTTCAAAATTTCCCAAAACTTTGTATTACCTTTAACATTTTGTTTAAACTGCGATTAGAATTTTGGTTTGTAAGCACATTTCTTCACTTTTATCAATAGAACGCTGACTTGCCCCAAGCCTACATCGGCTTGAGAGTGAGGCATAGGTACGAGTTAGGTCCTATTAAAATGTAGTCTACAGCCTAGATCATTCAGAACTCTTCATTTTAAGCTGTCATAAACAAGGGTTTGTTTCACCTGCAAATGAGATATATCTATAAATGGTATTCTTCCCCATTGACCACTTTGACAAATTGCGCATTTGCTGCTATGTGGGGCAAAGAGGGAACAGCAATGACTTTTCTGACCTTCCATTTTGAGCTATGCAAACACGTGTTTGTTGCACCTGCAGACTAGATACATTGTACTCTAGTTCATTGACCACCTTGTTGGAGTTCATCTGTTGCTATGTCAGGCAAAGACGAGGTAATGTAAAGGACTGAAATCTCAACAGTTTCTTGTGTGTTGTAATGTACTTTTGAGAATGGTTTAAAATGCCCGCCTAGAACACTTCATTATTCTAAAATTATCATCATTGTTTGAAATATAATTCTTAACTTATGCAAATAAAAAGATGAAGTATAATAAGAATTCTATTAACCTCCAGACTACCAAATTATATTATATCACATGGGTTTAAAGGTACTATGTCCCTTTTGCAGCCAACCTCAAATGCTGTAGAACTTTTCAGGAATTATGAATATGTCATGTATGTCCTATCTGTGAAATTTAAACGTTAGCAGTGTCCTCATATTCAAATTATGCAAGAGAAACCTGTTTACTTGCTAGACTTCACTGTCAGACACTATTGAGTGACTGACTGGCTTTTTTTCTTCTTTGGTAATAACATACATGAAAAGAGTTGTAAAGGGTACATGAGCATTTGTCTACATCAATAACCCACTTCTTGTGATAGCCAAGATTAAACTGATTGAATCTTTGCGCAGCATAAAACGTATGAACATTCGGTACAATTGTCTGAAAATCAAGACTATTACTTTTGGGCTCTATAGCCCTAAAGTCGATTTGACAACTAATAGTCGTTATTTTCCCACTTGAAGACATTTTCAAGCCCCACCTTTTTTAGGGAAGTTCTAAATTAGTATTATCTTTCAAATGCAGTTGGAATTTAACTTTTTCATTTTTGGGGCCTGCAAATGGGACATAGTACCTTTAAAGCAGTGGGTTAATAACAATGAAGTACAAGTCAAAGAGGGTTCAGAGTGCTTTACCCTCTGAAGACTTCTACAAAATGTTATGTAATAGAATCATGATATATAACATAGGCCTATCATTTAGGGAGAGAGGCAATGGAGCCTAGACTTTGATTGCATCCAATAGTTAAGGGGCTGCTTTTGTGTTTTTCCTATTAAATCTACTAACTCTGTGACAGACCCGAGTCTCAAAAAGGCAATAACCTGTTTCAAGTTCACTCTAAATCTATCATTGTAATTTTGGTCATTGTTCTTTGATAGATTCCACGCGAAATTGCTTCTTTAGCATTGAGGCTTCACCACAAACTAGACAATTTTCAATAACAACATTCATCATCAATTTAATTTGGGGGAAAGAGATGAACCCTAGATGAGCTGCCATGGTCGAGTGGTTCAGTGTTCAATAACAAGGTTCAAATCATGGGCTGGAAGGGCAATCCTACGAGTGTTCTGGTGACATTTACTGCTTTAGCCTCACCTCAGTATGACCTTTCATGATTAAAGAGATAGTGTTAGGGTTAGGGTTGTGATCGGGTCTTAGGTTTATGTTAGGGTAAGGTTAATGATTTGTTTTAATCTTGGGTTAGGTTTATCGATTAGATGTTTGAGGTTTAGGGTATGGTTTAAGGTTTGGGTTATGATTGGATGTTGGATTAGGATTAATGTTAGGGTTGTGATCGGGTCTTAGGTGTTATGTTAGGGTTAGGTTAATGATTCGGTTTTATCTTAGGTTAGGTTTATCAAGTAGATGTAGTTTGAGGTTAAGGGTAAGTTTTAAAGTTAGGGTTATGATTGGATTAGGATTAAGGTTAGAGTCGTGATTGGGTCTTAGGTGTTATGTTAGGGTTAGGTTGATGATTTGCTTTTATCTTGGGTTAGGTTTATCGATTAGATGTAGTGTGAGGTTTAGGGTAAGGTTTAAGGTTTGGGTTATGTTTGGATGTTGGATTAGGATTAATGTTAGGGTTGTGATTGGGTCTTAGGTGTTATGTTAGGGTTAGGTTAATGATTTGGTTTATCTCAGGTTAGGTTTATAGGTTAGATGTAGTGTGAGGTTTAGGGTTATGATTGGGTGTTGGATTAGGATTAGGGGTAGTGTTTTGATTTGGTTCAGGGTAAGTTTATAGTTGCGGTTAAGGTTAAGATTTGATTTTAGGTTTAATAGGTTAGGGTTATGATTTGGTTATCGGTTAGGATTCTGATTGGGTGTTAGGTTAGGGTAAGGGTTATAATTAGGTTTTACATTAGAATTAGGGTTATAATTGGGTTTTAGTTTACTTTTAGGGTACGTTTCTATTTTCGGTTGTTCTACTTGTTATATTAAGGCTACTTCAAATGTTTGGTCTAGGGTAAGATATAAGACCAGGGTTGTGATTTGGTTTAAGGTTAGGGTTAGTTAAAGTATTCAGTCGACGGTCTAGTTAGGAACTTGCTTAGTTTAGGAAATTGGCTGCAGTGCAATTGTGGAGTGCTCTTAATCTGCAACTAATTCAATTTATTCAATTCTCATGGAAAGCATAATACAATGTAATTGCAAAGTTATTTGTAATTTAATATAAGTATATTACAAAAGAATATACAATGTAACAAGACAAATATAATAGAATTGGTGCAAGAAAAGAGGAACTTAATAGAAGCAGACCTTGTTATATTAAAAGTTCCTCAGAGGATGTTTTACAATACATCTTAAAAACAAAATCAATAAATTTAAAAATATGTAACAATAAAGAAATTATGAATTTGGGGAAGGAGATTAAACAAATAGAGGGAAAAATGGGGAAAAACAGAAGAAGGCAAAAAGAAAGAAGAGAGAAAGATAGAATTCATCACCCCTTTCCTTCACAACAAGGCATGGGTAAGTGAACAGCTGGCAAAAAGTTGAAGCCTGTCCCTAAAAGCGTTTCAGTCTAATGGACAAGAATGCTGTTATAGATTAATTAATCTGGTCTTAATCTGTCACTAATTCATCGACCATCTCCTTCACTCGAATGACCTAAGGTAGCCTAGAGTTCACTGGAGACCAAGTTGCGGGATCGATCGATGTCGTCCTGACTCTGACAGCTAACGTTATTGATTAAAGGGGTTGGGTATCTTTGCCTCAGATTCTAAACAAAATCCTGGATTTAGCTCATGCTGCAATCATAAATATAAACCTTAAGGCCAGTCAGGGATCCCATGACTTTTACAAGCCGATCGTCTGTCTGATTATCAAGATATTTATGATTGTGGAATTGAAATTTCAAAAACCGTATTCCTAACAGTCTTTATAACACTACAGTCTATTGGGGATTATGAGTATGGTAAAACCGGTCACTCAAAGATTTTAACTTTATTTGAAGCACAATTTTTTTTAAGGGCTTCAATATTACACCATATCACAGACAATGATAAAACGTAGGGCCATGCATTTCAGATATAATATTGTTAAACCATGCCTTTAACCGAGAAGGAGATTGGATTTTTGTATACAGAAGGAGTTGTCATGATATAGTAGTGGGTCCTCACTTGACTCTCAATCCAAGGGTTGAGGGTTCAAATCCCACCCTGGCACTGGCTTCCTTTGGCAAGACATTAATCCACTTTTGCCACTCTCCACCCAGATGTTAAATGGGTACTGATATGCCAGAGCGCTACATATTTTCAAACAAAACTAATAATTAAGGTGTTAAAAAGATAATTGAGTGCAAATGTCAACATTTCAATAACCACATAGATTTATAAAGTTTATCCGTGGTGATTAATACAGACTGTCCAGAATATAGAATGAGGATAAGGATGAGGAAACTGTTGCCGTGGAAACAATGTTTCAATACCTCCCGATTATATCCAGTCAAAGTTTTCTATTAAAGGCCACCCAAGGGAGAAAAACCAAAAGGGGCCACTGTATAGACAGGTGTCCTTTACAAACAGGTTGTACAATACACATTTTCCTTCTTCAGTGAACCAATCTGGGTGTCCACTATAGACAGGTGACCTTTATAAAGAGGTGGCCACTAAGGCAGGTTTGACAATTCTTAGAAAAAAAATGGGGAGGATGGTGTTGAATATATTCTTCTTTCCCTATTCAGTCATACCAACGTAAATCTTCTATTTTCCATTCCTATTTTTCCTAGGCATGTACTTAATGTAAGGGGGGCCATCTATACATCTCTGTTCTCGCCGAAGAGCCCATTGATTTTTGGCTCTACTTCATTAATAATTCAACCTCACTTCATTTATCTCCCCGTCGATCCGTCCTTCGAGAAACCTCTTCGCCTTCTCCTTCACCGTCTCGCTTAGCTTGTCTCACTTTTCCTTGTTTTTCTCGGACATGCATTCTTTCGATTTGATACAAGCACGAATGTTTGACATTTTTATGTATATCAGAGGATACAATCTGTCCAGGAACTAAACAAGCAATTTATAGTTCTTGTACATTGGCTCCTCTCCTGAATGTTTTTTTTTTCATTTTTAAGAAAGTCATTTTAGATATTTGTAAGGCTTTTTCTATATTTTAAACCAATTTTTGTATGCAAGTTTCAAATAAGAGTCTGTGTTTCAAGACTAACATCTCATCTCCACTCATCTACACATTTGGCTTCTTAATTTTTCATAAAATACAATATTGGAAAGGGTTGAGAGGTGAGAATTCAAATATTTTTGTTTATTTAGCATGTTTTCTATTCAAAAAGTTATATTAATTTTTGCATGTATACTATTACTCTCGCATTTCTCTCCCTATCCTACCTGTTATGCCACTGTGCTATTTGGGCTTTTCTTCAGTCTATTGGTCAACATCAAAAGTCTTGTTTCTGTTGTTTTCTTGAGACTATATTTTCTTTTTTTTCTCACCCTATCAGATCCCCTTCACTATACCCCCCCCCCCCCTCCTTGTTCCAATCTTTTTTGTAAGAACTGGAGGATCGATGAAGTCAACCATAGTTGAAGGTCTTGTAATCTCCTTTCTACAATCTTCAACTCCTAGCCAGCCCCTCTTCTCTCTCTCTCTCTCTCTCTCTCTCTGTCTCTCTCTTTCTTTCCCTTTCCCTCTCTAATTCTCTCTCTCTCGTTTCTCTCTCTATCTCTCTCCCTCTCTCTCTTCTCTCTCCCCCCCCCCCCCCCACCTCTCACCCGCCTCCCAACTCTTTCCCTTCCTTTATTTCCCGTTCTCCTGTCTATCTCTCACCCCCCCCCCCCTATCCCCCCTCTCTTTCTTACTCTCCTCTCCTTATCTGTGTCTTTCTCTTCCCCCTATTCTCTCTCTATTTCTCTCTCTGTCACCCCCCCCCCCCCTCCCCAATAATCTCTCTCTCCCTCACTCCCTTCACTGCCTCTCTTCCCATTCTGACACTCAAGTGGACTACATGTTACAAGGTTTCCCATCAATATCGGAAGCTCTTCACTTCTTCCAAAGGCTTGTCATACTCTAATCTCCTCGTTCTTTTGTCCCATTGTAGTGGCAGTGAGAAGTGCTTTGCTCCCCTCATAATAACTAGCCAAAGTTTTGAACACTTTCTACTCTCTCTCTCTCTCTCTCTCTCTCTCTCTATCTCTCTCGCTCTCTCGCACATTGGCCCCTTTTTTCGTCTTCCCTTGATGTTTCCTTGGGAAGTTTCGCAACAGATATAAACAAACATTACTTCCACTGTTGCATAGCTATTAGAACTGGATTAATGTGTCAGAAAGAGAACAATTTTAATGTGTAAGAAAGAGAACAATTTGTACAGTTGTATTTTTCAAGATAGGGGAAGGGGGTCTGATGTAATAGGGTGGTGGCTGCCCCCTCTCCCTTTTTGCCCCTTCCCCCTTTTTGCCCCTTCCCCCTTTTTGCCCCTTCCCCTCTCTCTCTTTTGGTCAGAGTCTGATGTACTCGATTGATGGCTTCCCCCCCCCCCCACTTCCCCTCCCCCTCTTTCTCTCCCCTCCCCTCCCTCCTCTGTATATCTCCCTACCATTTCTCTCTCTATTTCTTCTTCTTCTTCTCTTCCTCCTCCTCCTCCTTCTTCTTCTTTCTCTTCTTCCTCTTCTTCTTCTTCTCCTTCTAGTACTTCTTCCCCTTCTCCTTCTCTTTCTTCTTCATCTTTTCGGGTGCTGTTTGTCATACTTCATTGGTGACCATCTCTCTCTCTCTCTCTCTTCTTTTTTTCTCTCTCCCTATCTATTTCTTTCACTATTCTTTGTATTATACTGGCTGATGTAATTGTAAATGTCTTCTTTTTAAAGGAAAATGCATGTCAATGGCTAACAATAGTTGAGGAATTCCTTTGGCACGATGGTGATCTCAAGACATACTTTCTATTGCTTGTTAGTTTACTCTAAGAAGCTCCGCACATCCTTCAAATCAATACTTATACAACGACCTAGTCTCACTTCCTCTCTCTCTCTCTCTCTCTCTCTCTATCACTCTCGATGTCAATTTCTCTTCCCAAAATACATCTATCTATTCTTTTTTTTCCCCTTCCGTGTTTCCTCTCATATATATCTATCTTTCTGTCTCACTTTCGCTCTCTTTCCATTCTTCTTTTCCCTCTCCTTTCTTTTTCTTGTCATGCTTCTCATTTTATCCTTCTCCATTTTCTCTATCTCTCCCACTATGTATCTCTCTCTCTCATTTTCTCACGTTCTCTCTTTCCCCTTTCCTCCCTTACCCCAATTCATCGAAACCTCAGTTAGGATGTGTACAATTGCTATGTGATTGTCACCGAACCAAATGAAATTCATACCGATTGTTTAAAAAAGCATATATAGATGACTTCTGTAATAGGAAACTTGATGAAATATTGTTATTGCTGGTTAACAACAATTCAGATATATGAAACCTCACAAACTTTTCAAATTTGGTTAAAATCAATTTAACATGCAGTTTGCCATTGTTGGCACAGAGCGATACTGACATTCACCAAAGATTGTATTAACATTCGTACTGGAATACGCTGTTTATTTGTTGTTTATTTATTTTTATAGTTATTTATTCTTTTATTTATCTATATATTTATCTATTTAATTTTGTCTTTAGTTATTTATTCATTCATTAGTTTTCTTTTTTTTTAATTATTTGTAAATTAACTATGGTTTATTTAAAATACAGGGTACTTACATTCAGCACGAGTACTGCTTTACATGAACGACCTGTAGAACAACAAATAACATGAAATACATAGGAAATACAAGAAATACATTCAATACATGACATGTAGGAAATATTGTATATTATATAAAGTTATACACAAGAAATTTAGTATAAGGCTGAAATTATTGGACATATATTGCTGAACACTTCAGGGGCCCAGAGCTCCATTTGTTTTTTCAAAGTACTAGAATTCAAGTTGCCAGCTCTAAAGTGCTCAGTTTATCAGACTACCTCAAAAGTTGCCTTTCTCTGTTTTCCCCAATACATTACCCGTGTTTTTAAACCCTCCAATTTTATCGGATAAAAGAGGGGGCAGAGAATGGAAAGGCAGGATCTTTTAAACTCTGGTCATCAATTGAAGAAAGAGAAATCAATAGTTGCATAGAAGAGAAAGTGCACTGTACCTGCGATACAACCATCTTGTATTTTGATGTCAAATGCATGAAAAGACAGAAGTCAATATTTCATTTCAATGAATTTGTTATCATCACCGTCACAGCATTCCTTTAATCCATTTTGTTATGTTTATCTCCTCTTCTCCCTTCTTGTTTTGGTTTAAATTTATTATGTTAACTTCTTCTGTCTTTATGCATGATGATTCATGAGTATGATTACTCATTACTCTGTTTTTCGAATTTTCAAAAATTGAATATTTGGCAATTGTACGAATTATTAAGTGATTTTGTGTGCTTATACACCGATGGGAAATTTAGGGTGATTTTGTGTGTGGGGGAGGGACTTTTGAAGAACCTGTAAAAACTTTTGGGGGAATTAACATGAAGACCCTGTCCATTATTTGTAACTTTTGTTTTCTCATCCATTTGAGTCTGTTATCCTTTCCTGTCTCTATTTCTCCTCTCTCTCTCTCTCTCTCTCTCTCTCTCTCTCTCTCTCTATCTCTTCCCCTTCCTTCCTTTCTCTCTCCTCACCCTCCCCCCACCCCACACCCTCTCTTTCTGTCCCTCTCTTTCTCTCACCCTCTCTTTCTCTCACCCTCAATCTCACTTTCCCTCTTATCTCTTACCATTTCATCATTAACTGTTCTATGTCTATCATTGTCTCTCTCTAAAATCAATTCTTCCTTTCATTCTATTCAGATCCATTATCCCTTTTTATTCTGTTTCACCCATCCAGCACACCCATACATATTCCACCAAAATATCTTCCCAACCCCCACCCCATAGTTTATTTCATCTCCTTTTATGCATTTATAAAAAAAGGATGAGGTGACTACAAAACGACTGTTTTTCACTTTGACAAAATTGTCCTTAGCCCTTTACTATACTCCACCGATAGAACAGGGCTAAGCTTAGCCCACTTCATTTTCGCACACGGGTTCTACCGAAGTGGGCTAGCCCCACCACCAGTATGGGATTATTTGGTACTGGAAAAAAGTAGGGTTAGCAACACAATCGTGGTGCTATCTCTTGAAATGCGGAGTCAAAATAGTCCAGGGCTGAGAAAGACTGCAAAGGAAACGCCTAGTCCAGTCAGAGGTATAGCCCGGCGTTCAATATTAGGAGTAAGAACAGTATGGATTTCCTTAGCCTGGGTAAGGCACATAGTGCAGGGCTAAGCAAAATGCAGGGGTGAAAAGCACATATGTTTATGAAAATATGGGTATAATCTCAGATTAAAAAACTTTTTAGTTTTCTCCCTATGGGTGAAAATTAAAGACCTCACTTTGTACACATCAAAGTTTTGAGATTGTCACTGTGTAAACCCTTGTAACATTGTTGAATGGGTTGACATCATTAATGATGAAAATAAACATCATAAATGTAATAATCATAATGATAATAATCATAAATAATATGAATGACAATAAGAATAATAATAGTGGGTTTTTGTATGGCGCTCATATGTTTGTCAGACTTGACACAGCTGGCCCTCCACAATTATTACCCCGGTATTAGCCTGGCTGCCATTACGGCTGCTAGCTCTAGCATGTCAAGTAATTAATTCCTGCCAGGCACCCATTTAATTCAAATTTGATATTGATTAATACAACACCGTCAATAAACTGTAAGTGCCAATATAACTAGGCCAATGCAGGACCAGACAACATTAATGTGTCTGTAATCATAAACAATGTCAATTACTGTGTCATGACTGCAAGTTATTACATTGTATGACTTCACACGTCTTTCAGATAAGATATCAGTCCGTACAAATATTAACATTGCCTCATGCAGATTAAAAGAATATGAGATATCAAAATGTAGACATTAATGTTGACATATTGTTTAAACATGGCATAGATTTATTGTAGAGTTAATTAGGTCTGACCTCCTTTTATACCGTAACACACCAGAATTCAACTAAACAAGTTTTTTTCTCTCGTCTTACAGCCTTTTCACACACAGCTAAAATTCTATAAACATGATTAGTTTAAAGGGCTTTAAACTAATCACCTGTACATACGACATCATTCACACACAGAAATTTCGTTGCGATCATTAATCGTTTCGTGATTAACTACTGCTCTTAAAATGCGCAGTAGTGCCATTGCGCATTGAAGGTCAGGTCATATCAAACAGAGCGCTCGCTCCATCCAGTTTAATCACTTTGAAACACGAAAAACCGTTCACACACAAAATGTCAAGCTCTCTAGATACGAACTTCGTATCTGCAGCCTGCTTTTAGGGGCGTATAAATCGCGACTTTGTATCTATCCCAACATCGTATAAACGATGTTCACACAGGGAAAATTTTCTATAAACATGTTTAAAACTGTTGAGTTAAACACGTTTATACTAATCATCTGTAGATACGATGAATTTTAGCTGTGTGTGAAAAGGCTGTACCGTATGTCCAAAAGTTGAACATGTTGTAGACTTGTCATGGTCTAGTGGTTACGTCACTAGACAGTGGATCACGAGGTTAGCGGTTCAAGTCCCGCCATAGCACCAATGTCCTTTGGCAAGACAATAGTCTATATTTTCTACCCTCAACCCAGGTGTATTAAATGGATACCTTGTCAGAATTTTATCCTTGAATGTTTTTAGCGCCATATGGCAGCTGGGCTAAAGCAAAGATGATAATACTTCTTTATATGCGCCTTGAGCATCCCTTGGGATGGAAATGTGGGCAATATATCTGTAGCTATTATTATTTATTACCATTATTTCATTTTTTAATTTCATTTTCATTTTAATTGTCCAATTGAAATTCGCTTTGCTCACATTTAACCAACAACATTACATAACATAATAAACATAGATATAGTAAATATAGATATCATTGCATCGATAGATATAATTGGTATTGACCTTAGGACTGCTAAGACATTTGGTCTATCAGTAGTTTATGATAATGTACTATGTCACTAATTTTTTAATATAATTTTGTCATTTTTTGGATTATTTTTTTACTTTGATATTTTGGCAGACCGCATAAAAACTTCTGATGGGCCCCATGTGGCCCTTAGACTACTATTTTAAAACCATAGGCAAGTATCTTTTGTATTGATACTATTGCTATGTAATGTGGCCTTTTATACAGGCAAAACATACAATGATAATATTTCTATAGGCCTATATAATCTATTAATAAAAATAACGCCCCTTACTCAAAAAGTTTTAATGATAGATAATTATGAATCTATTACGTATGGACTTTTTTAGTGTCTCAAAGTTCAAATACAAATTTAATGATATAAACATACGCTATCTCAAGAAAGCATCATATGGGGTATCTAAGATAGTGTAAGCACATATTTAAATTGATAGATTTCCAAGAATTTTGTGATAGCTAACACGTAATAGTTAAAGGTATTAACGCATGATGATGATGATCCACAGCAATTGTATGGCGCCATTTATCTGTTTCAAACATTCAAAGGCGCCTGCTCCTCCAATAGTTATGGACTACACAATTGCTTTTTTTTTAATGGGTTTTGAGGCCTGCTCTAAAGCCATCTAGCTTGTCTCTGTTGCGAAGAACAGGAGGAGGGAGTTCCAGAGACGTGGATCAACTGAATAGATTGATTTACATCACATAATCTTTAATAATGATGTCTTCCATATCACCAATATCCAACAGTTTATGCGCTCTTAATTGGGGGCTTCACTTCAGTGTTTAATTAACAACAAAAATTAACGAAATTTAATTCAAAATGACAAATGAAACCAGCACTAAAGTAGTTTTGTGTGATACGTTATTAACTGCATCATATATTTTATTACAGCTACTGATTGTATTGAGTTTGTAGCCCTATATTAGAACTCTGATTAGACAGTAAACTATTGGAAAAGATTATTTTGAAGCTAATCCTATCCATTAGTTCAGTCTCTTTGCCGAACCAACTCCTCACTGTCTCAAATTCGACCAATTCTTAGCCATTGGGAGTAATGTAAGTTTTGGCTTGTTCTCTTTTTTCGGGTCTTGTAAGTGTGACTAGGATGATATATGTAGAGGTAACGTGGTCGAGTGGGTTGAGCACTTGACTTGAAATGCAAAGGTCGTGGGGTCAATCCCTGACACATCACCAATGTCCTTTGGCAAGGCATTAATCTACATTTGCCACTCCATACCCAGGAGAGAAACAGGGACCCGGTAGGATGACGAAAGCCTTTTTGATAATAATTGCTATATGCCCTCACGGTGATCATATGGTAGGAATACTCCCCAGGGAGTGGAGATGGTGCACATTGCGGGTGATTGAATCTGATGACTGGGGTAATGATATGTACCTTGGACTATATTTTAGTCACGATAATATTGCCTTCTTATGGCACTCCGGACACTCCAACAATATTACCCCAGTCATAGTCGAGTGGCCAAAGGTGTACCATTCTGGCATATCAGGTGAACATTTACACCTGGGTGGAGAGTGGCAAATGTGGATTAATGTCTTGCCAAAGGAAGTTAGAGCCAGGCTGGGATTCAAACCCTCAACCCTTAGATTGAGATTCAAATGAATGAACCAGAATGTATCACAACACGGTGCCCTTGTATACTCTAGATTCCTTTTAAACATGGATTTTAAACCCCCAGTTTGGGTAATAGTTATAAACAGGTCAATTTTCTCCTCATTACCTGGTTATTTGCCGTCAATTGATTTATTATCACATACCCTGGCAAACTCTTTAAGAGTAACAAGATAAACCCTACAAATCGAAAGCCGATTCTCTGATTTAAGTACCGCACTTGCTCTTGACACAGTTTTAGCAATAAACCAATTTGTTGAAATCTAATGACCCTTGTTTTATTGATATTGATATTGACATCTATGCCCACTTTGACAAAAAATAATCTTTTTGCTCTTTGACTCTCTGCTTGTCTCATTTGATAGTGTTAGGATATGTTGATTAGGATGTTTTGATTGTAATGATTTGTATTAGCATTTCCATGACTATTCTATGCACATTTTTGTTTAGATTGTATTATCTACAGGTAGATATGATTTGCAACAATTTTTTTAATCACATGGTGCACGTGCAAGCCTACTGTAAATCTTTTTAATACTGAAACATATTAATCCTGTCACTGCCCTTCTCTCTTTCTCTCCCTGCCCTACTCTTTTTTTTTCTCTTCCTTTCTCCCTCTAAACCTTTCTATTTCTCCCCCTATTTCTATACCTTTCTCCCACTTTTTCTATACCTTTCTCCCACTACACCTCTTTTCCTTCGCTTTCTCTCTCCCTCTCTTCTTTTTTCCCCTCTCATTCCTTTGCTCTTTTTCACCCATATCTTTCTCTCTTTTACCCTCCCCCTCTCTCTCCCCCTGTCCACACACAACATTTTCCGTGATTAGTCATGATTAGCTATACCGTTTCGCGATAGTGATACTGTTTCGCGATAGTTTTACGACCAAAATTGTAGGTGTGGACGCTCACTAACGATACGTCGTATAACGAAACTAGTCTAACGAAACGCAGGTTTGGGCATCGTTTCGAACTGAAACTCGATAAAGAATCACGCCTAATCACGGACATTTTGTGTGTGGACGGAACTAGTCTAACTGGGCGGGGCTTAACGTGACCTCGAGCGAAAGGAGATATGAGCTCTCATTTCTGCTTCCAGCTGACCGCTGCGCAGCCAGCTGATTATACATAAATATACTGCATGCATTGTTCCAGTGGCACAGTCAATGCAAATACTAGTACTAGTGGTGCTGCACATGTGTTTCTGTTTCGGTTTTGACTGCGCAGTAGCAAACTGCGCACCTATACGACGTTTCGTTATAGAGTTTCGGGATAACTTTTTTGTGTGTGTGGACACCCTGGAATTTATACGATGATTCTTTATACGACGTATCGTTATAGAGTTTCGGGATAAATTGTTTTGTGTGTGGACACGCTGATTATCTCTTTCCTCTCTCTGTCTTTGTGATGTTCCTATTCCCTACCCTCTTACTAAGTTTAAGTTCTTTACCCCTCTCTCTTCTCTCTTTTTCTCTATCTCTCTTTCTCACTATCTCTCTCTCTCTCTCTCTCTATCTCTCTCTTTCTCTGTATCTCTCTCTCTCTCTCTCTCTCTCTTTCTCTCCCTCTCTTTCTCTCCCTCCCTTTTCCCTCTTCTATTATACATAGTTATAATCTTAGGGGAAGGGGGGGGGCAAAATTATGTAATAACTAGTTGTCTTGCTCATCAATATAATTGCGGAGCCACTCTTTACTTCACAACAGTCATTTGTATTGGTCTGAACTTAATCATCATGTGGCATTAAAAAGTGGTCCGATCCGGCTAGGGGGTAAGCCGTGCACCCCTCCTCGATTGGTGGGGGTAGGATCTAGGTGAAAAGGGGGTTCATCAATAGTAGTTATATCTATCTGTAAGGGGTATTCACACCTGAGTTGGCATCCAAAAATAAATACAGGTTTTCAATTTCAGACAAAAGTAAGGTTAATGGAGATCAGACACTCTGAGAAGCAGCTTCCATAAGCAATCAATAAGCATGCCTTATATGTAGCTTGTTTGTGTGTGAATTAGAGTTGGGGTGGGGTGGGTAGGGTGGGATGGGGTGGGGTCGATAAGTCATGTATTTAAAAAAAAATATGCCATAACTATATACTCTGGAATATATGCATATGGAAACTATGATCAAATTGTGTAATATATATCATTTTATGCCAGCACTTTTCATTTAATAGGTGATGCATTTGGCTATCAAACTTTGACCCGGGTTGTTTTCCTGGAAGATTTCAAAGTCATGTCTCCTATTCCTTTCCTGAATATTCATACCTCATCACCCAATACCAATACTCAGTCACGTCTAAAGTAAGGGGTGTATTATTGGGGTTGCAATTGGTTTTATGTTGAGTTTAGGGTTAGGGTGGTCTGCAAACACAGACTATTATTTGGCACTTTACCATATGTCCTACAGCCTTGATCAGAGCCTAGATATGTAAATCTCTGGCTGTGTCAGGAGCGGCTGAAGTACAGGACCTGCTGTAGTCTCATTGTGTAGACACTTTAACGCACAACAAATCAGAAGGGTTTGAGCCTGCAAATTATGGTTAGGGTTAGGTGCAGTGTTTGCTCCCGGATTGAAGTTAAGAATTCTGTTAAAGACCGTCAATACTACTGGGCCAGAAGGGATTAGACCACACAGCGAGGTCACTGACAGGTGGCTATCTCATTAACTCAGCTCTCAACTAACATAAGAAAAAGAGGATCATGGGGGACCAACAGGCACCGATTGGGGAAGTTTTCTATAAAGAGGGAGCAAGTAGCTACAAGTAGGACAGTGGGGCTTCAACCCGTTGAATACTGAATTTAATCATTGCCATAGGCTTAATACAGGGGCCACCCAGCTCCAGTAAGCAATAGGTTAATTCAACGAATGAATGCAGGAGCATGTATCATACAACCGTTGAGATGCTAACCAGCTCCTCCCAAACACACCAAGGATTAACCCTGACAGGACCAATTAAGGCCAGAGGCCGGATACCACTCTACCAACCAACATTATGGGCTTCTGGTAGCAAAGGAGTTAATACGACCCCCTAACCAAAGCCTATCTTTATTATGCTCCATCTTGGCTTCCAATTTTCAATGGGTTTCGAAAACACTCCGCCCATCTTCGGGAGTGATACATCATTAGACCAATTCACACATCCCAAAGCCCTTTTTGAAAAAACATAGATTTTTTTTTTTTTTTTTTTTTGAGGGGGGTTGGGGTCTACCATTTACATTACTGGAAAAACCTATGAAAAACAGTCAAAGTTTGGCACGGAAGCAAGGAGAGTCATGTGACGGAAAACCAGTATCTAACCGAACGGTTTGCCTTTACTCTGCAAAAACCCGTGAAACTTTGGGCGGGCGTTTAAAAAAACCACGCTCCAGAGGTGGGATTTTTTTTCGCTTTCAATCTTTCGTCGGGTTTGACGTCCGACAAACCACCGGATTGAGAGAAAGAACAACGATTTTTGGTTGCAGTGTAAATGATGCTATTATTGATTATTGAGGAATGAAGGAGGGGGCTCTTTTGTACCCCCCTCTAATGTAGCGGAAGAAGAGTGGGTGTTTACCACGCCCCCTCACTGTTTCAAAGACTTCACCAACGTTTTGATCGTGTTGCCTATCTTGCTTTGCGTAGCGGAACTGATACATAGAAACATGTTTCTTCTGCTTATCTGCACTTACAGCAGGTCAACCAACGATGATGTAAATCATGGACAATGCTATATAATAAACTGTGAAAATGTACCTGATTTCTATGGGTTAACAGTCAAGGAGTATATGAGAAGGAATGTTAACGGACCCCCTCCCCCATTTAAAATATATTCATTGATCAGCAACTAAGAAAATGGACATTTAGCAACTTTTCTGTATAGAGAAAATTGGAGAGGACCTCATCAGATATGTCACTGAGTTGCAAATTTGTGTTTGATTGATTTTGCACCTTCAAAAAAATTATTATTTGCTCTTACTTTCACTGATCTGTTTCTCCCTTTTTTCAGCTTCTATTAAAACTAACACAATATCAGGGTGGACTTTCCCTTTAATCCTTTCAATATTACAATAAACTTTTATTTCAGGGAGAAATAGCTGACTTGGTGTGAATGTTGTCATGTGTGCATCTTGAAATTGTGCCAACCACATTCTTACATCGATATCCCATCGTATCCTTTTCAAATGTTAAAGAGTACCTTACAAGCAGACCTCAGGTAACATTCATAGCCCTTTGTAGTTTGAACAAAAATCCTTGTGTTTTGTAAGCTTCCTTTTCTTTTGAATTCTTAAAAGTTGCTAAAACGTTACGTTTATCTCCGGCTAAGCCCTCCAATTCTTCAAATCAATGTAATTCCCTGTCTGTTTGTCCATAGATATCACGATCAATAATTGCATCTCTAAATATATCTCTCTCTTCTACTTCATCAATCCCTATCTATCTCGACTGCCGAGGGTTAGGTGTGTTACGGTTTAAACCTTACAAGTGTAGAGCTTTCATTGGTCCATTGATTTTCTAATAGGAATGTGATCCCCCGTTAGCCCCCCTTTTTGTAATCTGTGATGGGTATTGGGGAAGGAACTGAGGATTAAACATAAAAGGACCCCTATCGGGTGGGGGGGGGGGGTACACTGGTGGAATGGATTGGATTGGGGAGGGGGCGGGGCTCAATGGTCCTGTCATGGGGGTGGGGTGCTTTCTTTAAATGTAAACTAATGTGATGTTCAGTATTGGGTGTGTGGTGGAATGGATGGATGGATGGGGAGGGGGCGGGGGCTTAATCAATGGTCCTGTCATGGGGGGGGGGGGTGCTTTCTTTAAATGTAAACTAATATTGTGATGTGATGTTCAGTATTGGGTGCGTTGGGATACACTGGTGAAATGGATGGATAATAATGATAATATTCCGCTTTTATATAGCGCTTCATACATCTACAATGTCTCTAAGCGCTTTACAATACCCTATACTATACCCCGGTTATTGGATTGGGGGGGGGGGGGCTTATTCAGTGGTCAGGTCGTGGGGTGGGGTGGGGGCTTTATCACTGTCTTCTTTACATGTAAAAAATAGCTGCATTTACACTGTAAACAAAAATCGTAAATTTTTCTCACATTCTGCTGTTATCTGTAGTTGATTAAACATGGCGAAAAACCTAAATCGTCAAATCCACCTTTTGAGTGTGGGTTTATTTTAAACGCCGGCAGAAATTTCACCATTTCTTCTTTTTAAAATGCAACTACTATGATGTTCATCATCAGGGGGGGGGGGGGGGGGGGGGGGGCTTTATCACTTGTCATTTTTAAATTCAAACTTTTATGATGTTCCTAATAAGGGGGGGGGGGGCTTAATCACTATGTCTTCTTCAAACTGCTTCATTATAATGATGTTTTTTTAAATTAACGACTTTGTGTTAGGAGAGAAATATTTTAGAATCTATTTTGCCTGAAAGTTTTTGACAAGTCATACTTTAATTTTTATTTTGATAGGGAGGTGTTGGCCCTTGCCTGGATCTTTATTTTTATAACAAAATTTTAACATTTTTCATTCATAACATTTGTTTTGTATGCATGATACTGTTCATTACTCATGTGAATGTTCCCCAGGGAGTGGAGAAAGGGCATACATTCTATGCGGGCAAGCATGAATCCAATAAGCATTGTAACAATATATCTGTAAAGTGCTTAGAGACAATACAGATGGTTTGAATACTATATATAAATTGATGTGGTGGTGGCGTTGTCAAGTGGATAAGTCAACCAATTACATAATACCTGCTACAGAGAAGGGGATTTATTTTCAACTTAACGTCTTTTACAATTATATATTTCCTAGACCTTTTACTTCACTTGAAGTGTTCATTAAACATGGAGTTTCTCACCATAGGTAGGTAAAGTTATCTTTTTTGCAGTAACCGCTTTACCAAGTTCACTCCCTAGAAGAATCAGAGTCATTGTACCGAGTTTCTCTCCGCCGGGCGGCCGCCCCCCCCTCAAGGCCTTGGGGGTCAATAGATTGTTTCCTGCCCTGATGGTATGCCAAGGCCCACGTGTAGCCCCACCTGTTACGAAAGACGTGGGATGGTAAAGCCATCAGGTGTGTATATAGAGGGGGCTGCCCAGAATACCCGGGTTAGGGTTTAATTCTACACATCTGGAATGCTCACCTCTGAAGATCAAGTGTGTCGATGGTTTCTACCCCTTTCTCTCTCTCTCTCTCTTTCATACCCTTGCTTCCGACTTCCTTTCTCCTCTGCGACTTTCATTCTTTTCTTCTTCTTTTCCTTCATCTCTCTTTTGTTCTCCTCCTGCATGGAGAAAGTCAAGGGTCAACAAGATATTCCCTCGTTCCTTCTCTCTGTTGTGTGAGATGTCCGAGACCTTCAAGGTGAACTTGAAGTTTGTGCAACAATGTTAAACCAACTTCTATCCATTTCTTTCTCTTAGTAATAATTTAGTGACAATTAAGAGTCTTCACTCAAATAGGCATTGTAACACAGTTATTCCTCAATACATGGATAAACCAAATGTTTCTTGGTAATTTGAGGTAGGTTAATGATAGGCCTATGTTAGGCCTGTCCTTGGTCTAGTGTTGGTCTGGTGATGGTCTAGTGTTTGTCTCATTAGTGTTACTGGGGTATTACTCCCTACTTTCTGATACAGAATGACGGTCTTGACCAGACTTTGTATTCATCAATGAAATGAAAAGTTTGAGATGATGTTAGCTAAGCAATATAGTCATAGTTGAAAAACTGCAGGAAAATACCTAATCTTAGGCTAAGGCCTAGGTAATAGGCACCATTTTTTTTTTTTTTTTTTTTTTTTTTGGGGGGGGGGGGGGGCACAAGTCAATTTTTGGCCCCTTTCCTCCACTTCACACATTTGTTGCAGATACTCCAACCTGTAGTCGAAAACCCTTTCATAGCTTCTTCCATTATTTTGTACCTGCAAACCGTGTTCTCATCATTTTTCATTAAGAGGGGTATAGTACCAATAAAATCTGTATTTCCAGACTGTAGATACTGGAAGCCTAGACCATTATGATAGAGAGAAAAGGATAGAACGGAGATAAAGAAAGATGAGGAAGAAAAGGGGTGGTAGATGTAAGAGGTTAAATGGATTAGCAGCATGAAATAAAACTCTATGATTTCAACTAGGCCGGTAATTTAAACGTTGGTGGCCCAGTCGATGTTCGGGGGTAAACTTTGAGAGTGCAAACAAAGGAGGCTAGTTGGTAAATTTTGGGTTATGCTCAAGAATTACGGCTGATCTGGGGATGGGGTGAAGAAGGATCGTATATGAGGGATTCAAAAGAGCAGTACAGACTTCCAGGGGCACAACTGACTCATGCCCCCCCCCCCCCCCCCCTTCGAAACCCAAGTGACAAACTTTCATTACACAAGTCCCAGATTATGCCCCACCCCTTTAGGTGATGTCCTTTTCAAAAACAAATTCTCCAAATTTTCAATGTTATGCCCCCTCCCCTCTTTCACAAATTCCTGGATCTGCCCCTGTGACTGAGATGATAGGAAGAAAAAAATTCTTCAAAAAGTAAAAATTAAAGACAAATCTGAGCAACTTTACCCTTGAAATTCTGACAGATTCTATATGTGTGAATGTTTTTCCAATTGTGCTTTCAAACTCCATAAAGTCTCAAGTGCAAACTGTTTTGCCATCATTTTCGAAGAATTACACTTGGTATATATAGTTTGAAAATAAGTTGTTTCTCAGTATTATATAGTTTGAAAATAGCAAGTTTCTCTATATTATTCTACATGTGTAAATCCTTTTATAAATGCGCTTTCAAGCTTAATGCAATCTCAAGTGCAAAATGTTTGGCCATCTCCTCAAAGATTCAAAGTTAGTACATAGTTTGAAAATAACTTGTTGAAATTAAAAACGGTTTCCTTTAAGGCTCTTGATCAGTGTACACAAACGTTTACCCCAACCAAACATCTCAAATTAATTTGCGACAATAGTGTCTTCCTCATTTAAGCCCCAGCATGCAAAAATTCAAGGCCTATTAATGAGAGAATTAGAGAATTAGGTCAAGACTTTAACATAGATATAATCCGATTTTAAATGATTATGTTCCTGTAGTCATTGTTTCATACTGGGTTTGTGAAGGTCATTGTTTTCCTGCAGGAAGAATGAGTAGTCTAAAGGAAGTCTTTTCATTAATATACGTAATGATATTTTCAGGTTTTATATCAAACATAAAAGAGGAAGCAAATAGATTTCCCATTAATTTAATTTAAGCTAAAAATATGTTAGATCAAGAAAAGTGAGAATACCCTAAACACCTTCCTCCAAATGACATGAAGATTGTGATTATGGTTGTTTCAACTGGTTTATAGCCATTTTGGTCTACTACTACCGGTAGTTCGTCTGCTACCCAATTGGTCTATACCCTTGCCCATTTTGTCTACGATCCATATGGTCTAATAATCATTTAATCATAAATAACAATCATTATCAAATGATTATTAGACCTTATGGATGGTAGACGAAATGGGTATTAGACGAAATGGGTATTAGACGAAATGGGTATTAGACAAACTGGGAATTAGACCGAATGGCAATAAAACCAAATTAGTGATAGACCGAATGTGTAGTAGCATTATTGGAGATTAGACCAAATGATAAGTAGATGAAATGATTATTGGACCAAGTGGACGTAGACGGGCTGGATGTAGACCATACAGGATTAGACTAATTGGGTAGTAAACGAACTGGTTTTAGACCAAACGGCAATTCACCTTTCAACTTTGGAATGACCAGAAATTTAAAAATTCTTGTT
Organism: Strongylocentrotus droebachiensis; assembly: GCA_035222895.1. Lineage (NCBI taxonomy): Eukaryota > Metazoa > Echinodermata > Echinoidea > Camarodonta > Strongylocentrotidae > Strongylocentrotus > Strongylocentrotus droebachiensis. The sequence goes on along the minus strand of JAVYIG010005324.1, from coordinate 34,511 downwards.
TGCGTGTGAGCAATGATTTGATTTCCTCACAATGTAGGAACATGCTGAGAAGGTGAGTTGAATGAAGGAGAGTGATTTCTTCCTTTGCTTTCTTTAATTTCTTTCAAAATCTGGTAAGCTATCTGCTTTGTTTCATCTCTGTTCTGTTTCCCAAATGTGTTCGCACAAACATGTATGTTTATGTTTCACAGTGTAGCCGTTGACGATATGCTTGCTTTCGTTTTTTGATGAACAATGCTGACAATAATGTTATTGATATTATTAGGAGTAAATGAGGTGGAAATTAATTAGCATGGAAGGTAGTATCTAATTTGCTGAAACATTCATCTTCGGAGGTGGTGGGATTCCATAAAAACTGCCCCCTCCCTGAATCACATTTCCAGGGAGAAATAATATTAGGGGTCTCTCCCCTTCCCTCCACCCCCACCTTGAGAATCTTGAAGGGGTGGTAGAGTTCCCAATTACTTAACCTAAATCGTATTCCTAAAACAAATTCAAATGATACAGAGGAAAGAAATGTAAACAAAATTTATCCTGCATCCTCCCTCGTAATGAAATCTTTGGATAGGCCTCTTAATATTGCACAATAAAAAGATTTATAAACGTTGTAGAAGACAGTGAAGAAAATCTGTCATTTCCTTATTAACTCATAGATATGACATTTATAGATATGAATAACAGATTTTGTGAGGACTTCAAGTTCAGTGCTTCAGTGATTTTCTGTCATTTTTGTTAAAGAATTAAAAACAAAGAAAAACACAACTGAATAAGGGTAGTGAAACTAATGAATGAAACTTACAATCTGAATGGAATAACATAGCTGCATGAAGAGGCTCTCAAATACACATTATCAGCCAACATTTGGAAGGGCAGGGACAAATATTAATATTTTGTATTTTTATGTTTTATTCATATTTCCAGGAATCAAAACCATGCTCTTGTTATGAAGTAGGCTGTATTCATAAGAAATTAATTAGAAACGCAACTGCCCTGCCAATTAGCGAGCAGTACAGCTTTAGTCTTTTTGTTATGGATTCAGTTTCCCAGGGCAGCATTAATACTCCATATGAACTATGATTATTATGAATAGAGATAAATGTTGGATCGAGTAATAAATGAGTTGGAGTTTTGGTCGTCAACTGATTCTACTGTGAGAGAAACTGTACAGGAGCAGTTTGGAAAGGTTGACTATGTATACATGAGAATAGACTGGGGGTGTTTCACAAAGACTAAAATCGACTTAAGTTGGACTTGAAATATGGCAGGACATTCATGTCACTGGTTGCTCTCACCATTTCTGGCATTGGTCAATCAAGGGACGTACCAATCGTGGTCACACATTTACAGAATTTACCAATTTTGATAGTTAATTATTGAAGAATTTAAAAAAATCTAAATATCATTTCTAAGGTCAGTCAGGAATCCCATGACTTTTACAAGCTGATCGCCTGTCTGATTATCAAGATATTTATGATTGGAATTCAAAATTTCAAGAACCGTTTTCCCAACACTTTTTATAACACTACAGTCTATTGGGGAAAATGAGTAAGGTAGAACCGGTTATTTAGATTTTTACTTTTATGAGGCACTTCATGATCATTTTGAAGCGCTTTTTTTTTTTAGGGCTTCAATATATCACCATATCACAGACACTGATTATACACATAATGCATCTCAGATTTGTAAAACTGGAAACATTGTTAAACAATGCCTTTAAGGTTGGTTTCATACATTCTACCAACATTCAGTTGGTACCCTTGAACTTGGCACTTCACTGATTAAATAAAGTTCATTTTCACACCTTTGCTATCATTAATATCTGATCAGTCATGCCGGGAGATAGATCTCGGTCCAAAGATGAAGAGGACTTGCTTGTATGTATACTCTTCGATGGGAATACAAAGTCTGGAGGGTCTGTTTCCGATTGGGAGTCTCCAAAGGTAATAAATGGTGTAGCCTGGTCCCTAAATAGTTTGTATTTACCAGGGAGTTGGGATTCCCAAGTTCAAAGTCTGAATTGTGTAGGTGTGGAATTCCATTATGTGATAAAATGCAAAGGTGCGCTAGCTTGTGAGAGGGTGTTAGGACTCTAGGCCTGCCTTCATCAGCTCGAGTTTGCCAAATAACCGGCTATTTTACTATCCTGATCGAAATTTCGCCAGTTAATTTGCATCCCGAGAAATGTTGATCTTGTTTCCAAAATATCCCGCTATTTGGGAAATAGCGCGCTAATTTGTGCCCGTCCAAGCTAGTTTGTGATGAGGGTATCGGTCAGGTGATGACGCAATTTCGAGCTTCGGGATAATATCCTGAGTCTCAAAACAGCAGGATATTTGGCAAACTCGAGCTGATAAGGACAGGCCTATTGGCTTTGGTGACATTGACTGTTTTACTTTGATCTCATCAAGGAATAAGGTTGGAGTTAGGATTAGGGTGTGGATGGGTGTAAGGTTAGGGTTTGGGATTCGGTAAAGTGTTTGGTTAGTGTTTAAAGACACTGCAGAGCAATTTTTGCATTAGCAAATGTCACAACTGTAAGTATTCCATAATGTGATAAAAATGGAAGTTGTGCATAGGAGAGATGAATGTTATTAATGTTTTATAATATAATAATAATGATAGTAATCTGGATATATGTAGCGCTCAATATGAAAAGATTGTCTCTAAGCGCTTTACAGATATTATTACCCCGGTCATCGGATCCATTCATGCTCAATGTGCACCATCTCCACTCCCTGAGGAGTATTTATACCATATGGCGACTGTGAGGGCATATGGCAATTACTAACGCAAGGGCTTTCATCATCCTACCAGGTCCCCATTTCTCTCCTGGGTATGGAGTGGCAAATGTAGATTAATGCCGTTAGTGCCATAAAACAGAGTCTGTACTGCAGGCTAAGCCACCTCCGTGGGAAGTCATATATCTCTTGAATATTGTCATACCTTTGATTTGTTTATTTAGTTTGCATGATCAAACATGAGACGGGAAGTGCAGTTATCATTTATGAAAAAAATTGGTTTCATTTTACCAAATGTAAAGAGAGAACAAAATGATATCAGAACAAAGATTAAGGATCCTAACTCGTTGATCAGACATTCATATTCAAGCTGAAAGTGATGTTGTGGCATTCAGTATGTTTCTAGGAAAATCATTCCATTAAATGGCATATAAAGACAACTCCTTCCATTAAACCTGCCCATAAAGGCCACTCAAGGACTTCAGGCTCCTATATGTAGCTTTCCATAAAGGGCTAATCAATTAATTATTTGGTCTTTATTGTCGCCAAAGCAGGTTTCATTACTTATCTCAAGTAAATCACAGGAATAAACAGCATGCCGGAATCAAATGTTTGATTTTTTCTCGCCATTGTTGTTATATGGATGGAGGGGGAGTTTGAGAAAGGGGGTGGGGGATGCCCCTTTATGGAAGAAGAGTTCAATGCCCAGAATACAGATCTTCTAAATCCTTCCAATATGGAATCCATATACACTGCATTAAGTTCTCTTTAAAGGACCCCTATCAACTTACGAAACAAAAGTTACATGAACATGGTGTAAGTCTTAAAACTTAAAATGTTTACGCTGATACAGGAGCTCGTCTCTGCCTAACAATTCTTTGAATACAAGCAGTACAATGCATTTTGATTGAATTCATTTGGAGAGTTAAGACATTACTAATAACCATTAAATTATTTTTGCTAGGACCCCAAATCTTCCTTGAAAATGAAAGGAGAGCCCCCTTCCCTATCTTCTCAAAAATTTAATGATTTATCATTCTATATATCACTTTACTTCCAATATCTTTCTCTCTCTCTATCCTCAGCTCCCTTTCCAATATTGCTTTCTCTTCCCTCTCTCAAATATAGATATTCATTGCTATATCTTTCTGTTATTATGTTCACATAAGGTCACCCTTTAACATCAAATTTTCCGGATATTAGGATTGCACATAACTTTAGGGGAACCCTTTAAACAATCATCTGCCCCTCGAAAATTATCAAAATTTGGCGTGAAGTGGCAAAAGATCGACAGGAAATCCTCTTTTAGATCCGTGAAGAGGAAACACTTTTTCTCTTTTTCTCAACAAAGCATCTTGAAGCTATATGATCATATTGTAGGTATAGATTGTCCTTTTCAGTGCATTCATTGTTCTTGCTCTGTTTACATCTTTCTTTTTCTCCTGACTCACTTTTAAGAAAGGTGAAGAAAAGTCTCATATAGTCACTAAGTTGCATAGGCTGGGTTCAATCATTGAGGGGGGCTCTGGTGGGAGGGGGGTGGGGGGGGGGGGGCTCCAGTCTTTCTAGGCCATTTTCTGGGGTGAAGGTGTAGAAGAAATTAATTCATCGTCTTTTTATGTTACCTTACTTTTCTCCCTTTTCTCTCTTTCCTTTTTTGTTGGGGGGGGGGGAGGGGCACATATCCCCTGTGCTTCCTGTAAGTATACCACTAAAGTCAGTCCATAAATAGAGGGGTTCCCTGGTTTAGTGGTTCATTCTCTTTGCTTTCAATCCAGAAGTTGTGAGTACAAATCCTTTCAGAGAGATAATTATGTCCTTTGACTATATATACACCTTATCTGGTATAGCGTGGTGGTAAAGTGGTGCATTCACTTGAGTCTCGACCCAAGGGTTGAGGGTTCCAATCCCAGCCAATTACTTACGTCTTTTGGGAAAGCATTTATCCACATTTGTCACTCTCCACCAAGGTATAAATGAGAACCTGGCAACTGCTGGGGTAACAAATATTGTAGGGCCCTCAGAAAGAACAGCATTGATGCTGATTAGGCTTCCCTGGGTAAACAAAATTATCATTATTATTATAATCTACCGGTAGATGTACTATTGCCTCTCTTCACACAGGTGTATAGGGAACGTATACCAGGTGAAAAGGAATTGCTAGAATGCTGTAAGTATTGTAATGGCAGGGTATGGCTAAGCGTGCTATGAGCTCTATTTTGTGGCTGATATTAAAACTAAAGACCAGTTATGGTCATGCGATTGCATTGTGAAAGAAACGTTATGAAATCGATCAGAAAAGGTTGATCATCTAGCATAGATGTACTGCAAGGTTCTGGAATCATCAAAATGATAAGAAATTTGGCCAAGTCTTAATAAAGTTAGAAGCACTGTACACAGAAAGATGTATATGGGACTACACACGTGCGCGACACGTGCATTTCATATCTCTCAACAGGCAAGAGATACACTAATTTACCAAATATATCAATTAGTAGGCGGTTTCTCGTTAAAATTTTTATCATCATGTAATATTCAAAACATATTCTTTCACATGATTGGTAATAAGAGCTTCCATTTCATTTTTGAAATTGGGGCGTTTCCAATACTGGTCTTTACCTTTAAGAAAACTACACCAAAAAGTCATTTTGATAATGTGAGAGTTGGTCGCAGCTATCATTTGGAACGATTTGTAATTGGTTGGAGCCAAAAGGGCATTAACTCATAGAAGAACACAGAGTGAACTTGTTGCCATGTCAGGCAATCCTTGAACAAGCATTCAGGATGTCAAGAAAAACCGTTGTTTAAAAAGTAAGCGGCTCTGAAGAGACGAATCCTTCTTAGTTGTTCAATACCTGCAAATTAAATGAATACTTACCGATGATGATCAGTGGGGGGAAACAATCACTTGATGTGAACAAAGCTTCTAGCTTCAGCCTTATAAGAAAAGGGATCATAATTATTGAGACCAGAAGTTTGTTCCACTTGAGCGGAAATTCAGTGAAAATCATATAATTTTATGAGTTGTTTCCTTCCAGTCCAATCTGGTCGGTATTTCTCGGTGTGTTCACACTGACGAATGAACCATCATCAGAAATGTTCTATCGTCAATTTTTGTTAAGGATCGTGAGTTGGAAGGGCCCTACAATCATATTATTACCCCGGCTCTAGCCGAGCTACCATGATGAGGCGCTCAAGCATTCAAAGAATTTCTTCCTACAGGGTACCCACTTACTTCACCTGGGTGGAAAGTGGCAAATGTAGATTAATATTAATCTACTTTGTAATCAATTATTCTTAATATCTTGCCAAAGGTTGTTAGTGCTGCAGCAGGACTCAAACTGTGAACTATGTGATTCACATTCCAGCGATTCCAATCACTTTTGTTCTCAATAAACTTTAGGCTCAGGCTTGTTTGGTCAGTACAATTCTTTCTATCAACAATTCTTGGAGGAAATTAGGATATAGGAGCTACAGGGTAGTATGTTAGCCACATGTGGGGAACTTGAGTTCAATAGGAAATTGGAATGAGAAACATCAAGATAGTTGTGATGACAGAAATTGGTAAGTCAAGCTAGATCAAGTGCACTTCCTCATTGTCTTCTCCTTGCCACTGATTCAGTGAAGACAAAGCAAAATCATAATAATGATGATGATAATATTGATATTTTCCACAATAAATCAATGTATCTACCTATTATTGCTTAGTCCTCCATTTATGATAACGAAGATGACATCAACAACAAAATAACAATAATAATAATAATAGTAATAATAATAATAATTATTATTATATCCTGCATCCAAAATTTGTTGGCTTTTGATTGGTTGAGAGCTCGTCACATGACCAAAAATATTTGAGCTATTTTTAGAAAGTATTATATGAGAGTACTATTTTGGTTTACTATTTGGGAGTTGAAAAAAAAATGTGAATTTTTTTTTTGAATTGAATCAATTTTTTTTTTCAAATCTTAATTTAATGAAAACAAAATATTTTAAATCTTTTTAGATAAAAATTAACATTTTTTTGGTTCTAAAATTTTTTTTCCCAAAATTTTTTTTTTTTTTTAAATAAATTTTTGATGCAGGATATAAAACAAATATACCATGCCTTCTATTCGAGGTACTGGTTAAACTATGGGCCTCGGTGACTCCAAAAGTACCATTTGCTTCGGGGCTGCGCCCCTCAGCAAATAGTACTATTGGAGTCACCTCTTGCGCATAGTTTTAACCAGAACCTCTCAAGGCAGTGTATATTATTATAATAATGATAATAATAACAACAACAATAATGATAATAGTAATAATGATGATGATATGATAATAACAACAATAGTAATTTTTGTTTAAAGAATAGATAATAGATGATAACAAATCTATGAAATACTTTGTTAAATTAAATTCTAGAAGTATATGGGACAGTACCTACACCTAATGGTTAAAAGGGGGGGGGGATCTTCATAAATATCACAACAAATGAGAGCATTGTTGTCTAGAACTATACTGTGCAGATTTACCTAAACCTGTATGTAGTTAGCCAGCCAAACAGTTTGTATACATTTTCCAAGTTTGAACAACCCCACAATATAAGCTTATGAATATTCATAATTTGTACACAAAGAACAATCCCAAATCTCTTTCAAAAGTTTGCATTTTTTTAACCAGTGCAACCTTTAAAACTGCATTTGCCCCATTTCCCCCATTTCCCCAGCTTTTAATAGTCTTTTATGTAAATATGATTAACACGATCCCATCTATTCTCTCGAGCTAAACCGGAAACATCCTATCAGAGCTTTTGACATTTTATTTGTAGAATCTTAGATAGAGAGGGTGCAAAGTACAAGATGAGTAAATACAAGAGGCGAGGAATTAATTTACAGCTAGCTTTTGTTCCGACCAATGTTTGGTGTTCTGGAATGTAATCACCGCTCACGCAATCGCCTGGCTAAACATTGATATAGGAATGCGCAGCAGGTGAACACAGAATACGTGCAATGAAGTGCTAATGGTAGAAGGGGAAGGGCAAGGTCATGTAGATGCTCTACCCCTTTGGATAGGATGTGAAGTGGTAGGTTAATCAGGCAGGCAACTAGTCTGCAATCGCAGGCTTTTGATTTAGATATGAAGCAAGTTACATTGGGTCTTTTGAATATGGCCTAACCCCACTTCACAATGGATACCGGTATGTTAAAATAGAAGCAGGTACTATACAGGGCCGTATATAGTCTTGCCGCTCAGACCCACTTTTACACGTTATGACTGTCAAAGGTATATGCCTGCATACAAGGCAAGCAGCGTGTGGTTATGTTTAGAAGTCCAATTCCAAAGTGAATGCATCTTAAATGTAGGCCTGTCTCACTTTGAACATCGTTTTCTGTCTAAAAAATTTCATTTCTCCTGTTCTGATAATTATCTTTGTTTATGTCCCTTGTTATCTATGGAGTCAAGATAGGAGTTAAGTATAATGGCTGATATTGCATAAGAGTGACCGATTTGAAAATGGAAGTCTCGGTCAAGTGTAATGTTTGTCTGGCTTATATTGGGCTTATATTGGGCTTATATTGCAAAGGAGTGGAATTTGGAGAAAAAAAAGTCTGAGATTTATTTAAAGCCAAGTCCTGAATATCATTTCATGAACTAATTGCCCAATCCCTCAGATATGACTCTAGGTAAAATGTGCATGCATATCAGGATTCTACATCTGTTTTCTTTATCTTTCATTCTCTTTGAACATTTGGTGTAGGTTTCATTTGAATCCCAATACCAGAACTCAAGTTTACCTTTAATTTTCAGTTGTCTAAAACTTCTTTCGCTAATCCCTGTCAAAGTTTACATTTTTGGCCTTTTAATATCCAGGCTTTGTTAAAGTACCAATTTTAGCAACTTTTAGTCTCGGTGCTGGTGGAATGTCTGGGTTTTTTAATCGTGTTCCACAAACATCCAAAGTCCTCTATTATTCTTGTCTTGCAATCGCTCGAATACGCAAATATCGTCCCATCGTAAACCAAAAGATAAACCGCTGACGTACTGCTCCTCAAAAACCAGATTGTCTTAACAGATAGATAGGAAGAAGAAGAAGATTGTTATGCATTTTCATTGTCTGCTGGACATTGTTCAAACTATCAAAGATCAAACGTTCTCCAATCGATATTGTAGTGGAAGATAGAGAGGGCTGTACGTTACATCAAGTTAAGCTCAGATATCATTCAACCTGCTAAGCAACTGCGTTTTTATATTGCCCCATATCCGTATTAGTCCTATATATCTAGTTGACTACCTGCTAGAGAGACATCCCCCAAAAAATCCCCCCCCCCCCCACCCGCCCGAAAAAACAAACAACTACCCCTAGAGCACCCCCACCCCTCTCTCAAACAACTACTCATGGGACCCCCCCCCCCCCCCCCCCTCCCCTCCCAGGGTAACTACCAAACCCTCCCTCCTCGGACAAACTCCCCCTTTTCCCAATTAGCTTTTAGAAAATTACTTAGCATTTTCCTTTAGTTGGGGAGGGAATAGTTGTCCGGGGAGGGGGCTGATGTGGAAAAGGGGTGTTGTCCAGGGGGGTAACTGCTCTACAAGTTTATATTTCAGAAGTATATCTCTGCATAGTTGCTAAATATTATGGGTATAAAGTTTATGAAGTTTTCACCAGGAAGGTTCAGCCATGTTGCTTCAATGCCACTCTCCAGTGCCTCAGATAATAGAACATTTTGTTAATATTCATTTTTATTACTGGTACCTAATTCTTAATTTCAAATTGTTCTCAAATTGTTAAAGGGATTGGATATCTTTGCCTCAAATTCTAAATAGAATCCTGGATTTAGCTCATGCTCGATCATAATTATAAACCTTAAGGTCTATCAGGAATCCCATGACTTTTACAAGCTGATCGCCTCTCTGATTATCAAGATATTTATGGATTGGAAATCGAAATTTCAAAAACCGTTTTCTCAACTGTTTTTATAACCCTACATTCTATTGGGGGAAATGAGATTTTTACTTTTTTGATGCACTTCATGATCATTTTGAAGCGCAATTTGTTTAGGGCTTCAATATCACACCATATGTGGTGGTGGTGGTTATTTTACCTGACTGCTAAGAAAGCATAAATGCTTGTTAGTAAGCAACCAGACGACCGACGGCTTTAGGTCCTCTCCGAGGGACCTGGTAATGAGGATTAATGCCTTACCAAAGGGCACTAGCGCATCGCCTTGGTTTCGAACGCGGGTCACCGGATTACGAGACCACTGCTCTACCGACTGAGCTATCGCGCCTCCTCACAGACACTGATGAAATGTAGGGCCATCCATCTCAGATTTAACATAGTTAAAGAATGCCTTTAATGTGTTAGATAAATTAAACATCATATAATGTATTTCTAGAGATACAGGTGTGAACACACTTTTAATCCGTTAGTTTTAAAAGTTTGTCAGGAACCGAGTTATCAGATACGACATGTAATCCCTTTGAATGTCCCCTGATTGAAATGAATGCAGAAAGAATCAACAAAAAAGAACAAAGGCCTTTGGAAGTAGACGAAAACAAGAAATGCCCATAAAAATAGGTTTACAATTTTATAGCCTACTTTTGTTTTACACACAAAATACACAGAATACAGGAAATGGCACATGAATAATGAGATTTCCAAGGCCGACTCTTTATATTGATTTTCTTCATGTGTGTTTTGTTTGGATATTCTCATAGGGGATAAACATGAGTTTTATTCTATTAACATTTTTCATTTTGGAGGGGGGGGGGGGGGGGTGGGTTACATATAAGTCAAACTATTGTGTTACCTTATTTTATACTTGACAACCTTTGTTTGTTTGTTTGTTTGTTTTACCTGACTGCTAAGAAAGCATGCTTGTGCTTGTAAGTAAGCAACCAAGGGACCGACGGCTTTAAGACGTCTCTGAAAGGACTTGGTAATGAGGATTAATGCCTTACCAAAGGGCACAAAGTATCAACTTGATTTCAAAGGTTATAAGACCACTCACCCATCACACTTCATTAACAGAATGCTTGACAACCAACTGACGGAATGTATACACATCAGTGGTTACTTTTTTCTCATTTCTACAGTGGCTTTTGCATCATCCTTGCCCCCCCCCCCCCCCCCCTCCCCCCTACTCCGTACCAATAAATATCTACCTCTCCTGGTCGCACCCTTTACCCCACTCCTACTCTATAAATGTAAGCCAGACTTACCCCCTAGAACAGTTTCTTGTAACCCATCATAATTGATATAACACACTGCCTACTGGAACTGTGTGGCCCCTTTATTAAGCCTATGGAAATGAATGAATCTAGCAGTCAAGGGTTTAAGAAATGCACTGTAATTCATTTACTGCTGAGAGCCAGAAGGAACACATGTATGGTTAATGCCCTTCTGGCTCTCTGCTGTCGCATTGACGACAAATATGGATTAATATTACTACCTCCTACACCCCCCCCCCCCCCTGATAAAACAAGTAACTTTAACCCACTTACTTCTACATCTATCCCATACCTTCAAATGCAGTCCGTACTCAATTTGAGTCGATGGAAAAAAGTTGTTAGAAAATACCAATGCAATATAAAGGCTTTCTTGAAAATGTAGGCATCAAACATTTTTAAAAAGCGGTGACACTTTAATGTATCTTCTAAACTTTGTGTAAACCAGGTCTATTTCCCTATGTCTTTAAATTGGATTCATGATTTCTATAAAATGGAGACATCACCCCTGCCACCTCCAACTCCACAAAGTGACCCAAACAGAGACCTTTGGCTTGACACATTTTTTTTGACAACTACAAATTTGTTCCAGCGATCAGAGGTCACTTTGAACAGTCGCCCACGCGCCACCACCTAACATTTACTCTAGAGGCAGGTGGACGATAAAACTTCTTCAAAAGTATGCCAATATTTTCTTTGTTTTCTCTCTTTCTCTCTCTTCTCTTTCTTAATCTCTCTTTCTTTCTCTTTTTTATCTATCTCTTTCTATCTTGATCTTTCTGTACCCCCCCCCCCCCCTTGTCTTGCCTTCATCAAAGTTAATTGCAAGAATGGTCAGAAAGCCCGAATGTTCCTTTAGCTTCGACTTGTATCGATCCAATTTCTGATTTCTGTTCATTCTTGCGATTGACTCCAAAAGGGCAAGACCGAAAGCTTTAGTATGTCTGTAGTCATTACTATATTTCGATATTGATGATTAAATTAAGTAAGTTGCAAATTAGAATTCAGCTCTTTTGGGTTAAATGTCACAAGCTCTGTCCATGTATGTTATCATTTGATGTCATGCTCCTTGAAGTTAGAAAATTGAAAATAGATAGACATTCCCATGGACCCCCCCCCCCCTGAAAACTATCCCTATGGCACCCCCACCCAAATAACTACCCCTAGAGCACCCCCACTCCTCTCTCAGACAACTACCCTCCCCAGCATTTGCATTCAACACAACCATTCAAACACTCAGTTTAATTGAAATTATTCTTTTTATTTAATTGTCACTTTTAAGTTCCTCCTGTAAAAATAAATTAGTTTAAAAGGATATGACTAATTAATCAATACACAGCTAATTCTTTTTTTCACAGGATTTTGTTTGGTAAACTGAGAAAGCTAGGTGTTATGTGTGTGCATTTGTTACAGGGTTATGAGAATAGATAGATTACGGAGACATTTTATTCCTCTCCGTACACATTCTTCCCCCTCTCTTATCTCTTTCCCATGTTACATACTATTTGTTCTGTCAACATTTTAGCGTTTATCACAGAAATAATTCAACTGCACAGCAACAAGGCCATAAGTAAGGCATTGAAAGAGAAAGAAAAAATAGTGGGACGCACCCAAGTTGATAAAATGATGATAAATTTGGCCGTGGGTTAGATTGTAAATCTGTTTAGGTGGTCTATAAGACTGAAAGAAACTTAGGAGAAAGAATAGTAGTGGGCTCGCCCACTTGCGGTACTTGAATGTTATTTTCTTGATTTAAAGAATAAGCTGTGAGTTTTGGGGGGTTAAAAATCAACAGAGCACATGCCTTTCATTCACATTGATGTTCTGCTCGATAACCAACCCCCCCCCCCCCCCCCTCTTTCTTTCTGTCTGTCTCTGTCTCTGTCTCTGTCTCTGTCTCTCTCTTGCTTTTTCTCTTCTTCTCCGCCTCACCATTCCCTCTTCCGTTTCATCTTCCTCCCTCTCCACTCATATCCACCCCCCCCCCCATTCACTTTCTCAGCCTCTCTCCCCTTCTCCCCTTTCTCACTCACTTTCTCCCTTTCTCTCTCTCTCACCCCCTCAACTGCCCTTCCCCCTTCTTTACCCTGTCACCCCCACCCCTACTCTCTCACTTCCGATTAGGCCTTCCATTCTGCCCTCCCTCCCTCCCTCCCTCTCTATCTTTTGTATTACCCCCCCCCCCCCCCCTTCTATCTCTCTCTCTCTCTCTCCCCCCCCCCCCCCCCCTCTATCTCTCTCTCTCTCTGTATGCTCTGTATGTCATTTGAAAGAAAGACGAATAAAATCTTATCTTATCTTATCTCTCTCTCTCTCTCTCTCTCTCTCTCTCTCTCTCTCTCTCTCTCTCCCTCCCCCTCCCTCCCTCCTACCCCTCCTCTCTCTCTCTCTCTCTCTCTCTCCCCCGTTCCTTTGCCCACCCTATCTCTCTCCCATGATAATTATAAATATTAAATTTTCATAAAATAAAATGACCTTGCTGCTTGCCACATAATGAGAGACAGGGAAAAAAATCATTTTCTTTGACTAAAAGGGTCTCAACCCAACCAACAATACTAATACTACGTCATTCTTACGTAGTCCATTCAACATGCATGGCATTGGGGGTATGATGCACTTTTCTCGACTTCTGTTGAATCAATACCACATTTTTTCATTAACGCCGGCTTTCTCAATACGCCAAACTCTCAACCCCATGACAAACGCAGATAAAGGTATGTGGGACGCCCTTTCAATCGTCATGCTTTGATTTCAACGACATATGATCGAAGTTTGATTGCTGCACCGAAATTACACCATTCTTTGGAATAATTCCCCACTTCCTCTGCGGCTGTGGCCATGTTCAGATAGAATGAAGAAAATGGTGCCTTGGTTTTAATTTTTTGAAGGGCACTGATTGGAATCTCAGATGGCTGGCTAACAAGACTGGCGTCATTCCCAAGTTCGATAGCGTGGTGGGGGGTACAAAAGAAACTAAATGCCATTGAACGACTAAGATTCAAGTTGATTCGGTCTGTTTTATTGCTTTTTAATGCAAATAGAATAGGGTTATCATCGTTCATTTTAAAGATGCATTGATTCACCCTCCGGGGTGCGGGGGCGAGGGGGGGGGGGGGGGAAGGAGTTAGCTTGAAGCATAAAGCACATACTTGACATTGGATACATATTAATCTTTTAATTACCCGGGGGTGGTGGGGAGGGATCCCCAAATTTGAGACCATGTCACCTCCTGAATATCCACAAAAAACGAAAGAAAACCAAAGCAAAAGAGATTAAACCCTGGTTACATTGAAGCATAAGTTGTAATCTATATATTTCATTTGACTATGTCCACACCCAAAGTTAAGGAACATCACAGTAAAGTTTTAGATTTCTGTTGCTTCTATGTTAGGAGTTATTCTGAGGCAAACCTATTTTGGATTTGGAGAGCACTTTCGCTCTGTGCGATCAATCTAAATGAAAAAACCAGGAGGTCCTAGGTTCAAAACCAACTTCAAGTCGAAGCGCTAGTGCCCTTTGGTAAGGCATTAATCCTCATTACCAAGTCTTTCAGAGAGGCCTTAAACCGTCTGCATATCCCCTTGTTGCTTACTTACAAGAATACACATGGTTTCTTAGCAGTCAAATAAATCAAACAAACAAACAACAAATATGTATAAATTTTCTATTCTTTGTGTTTACAAACCCCTATATGTTTTGTTTTCAAGCAATAAAAGGTCCTTAAATTTTTTATTTTCCCTCTTTTTATCAGAAATTATCCCAGTTCAATGAGGGTAAAGGGCGGTTCGATCCATTTCGTCTCTTTTACATCCGTCGAAACAATAATAGTTATCTGAGTTTATGATGGTAGGAATGTTTTAAGTGATAAAGATAAAGATATGTTTGGTAGCAACCGACCCAACACATCTGTGATTAGGAGTCTTGAAGATAGACTTAAAACGTGACTTTAGACCAAAGTACTCAAGTACTTTGCCCTAATCTAAAGAAATTGGTACAGGTGAAACGTTTTTGCCTCTACTTAACCCCCCCCCCCCCCCCCCCCCCCCCTCCAAAAGAATCCAACGAAAATAGAGTACATCTAAAATATAGACCGTTGACAGCCAGGTGGGGATTAACTTGTATCATTTTAAACACGGGACCCCTTTGAAAAGCAACTTACAGCTTGAAAGGGCAATTCATTCATTGAGAGGAGGATAAATAAAAATAAAAAAAGTTAAAAAAAGAATTAATACCCTTCTTGCTCTCGGCATAAGATACATGACAAACCTTTTCAATTCAATTTATTTATGTTTCCAACAAAACATCACAAATCAATTATAAACATTTATAACAATTTAGGAATACATATTGGAAACAGAGGGGTCCACTAAAACGCAATGCTTGTACAACCTTCACCAATACCACTCCTTTGCTACAACCTTCTTGCATTTCATATGCTGATGAGAAACAGAAGGGCGTACAAACTCCTGCAACTTAACACTGAGTTAACTTCCTTCTGGTACGTGGACTGAGAAACAATGTTCATTGTCTCTATTGAGAGGGAGAAGGATGGTAACTCCCAAGATTTTGAAACAGGGTTAATTCTATTTAGGCTGTCAATAGGTAAATGGTCTGTTGAGAACCTAAAGGCCATTAACTCCTGTAATTTTGACAGTGTTATATCCCTTCTGGCACTCAGAGACAATGTTCATTGTCTCTATTGAGATCCAAAAGGGCATTACTCCCCATAATTTTCACAGTGTTAACTCCTTTCCATCTCCTAGATGACATTACAGTACATTGTCTGCTCAAACAAAAAGGGCGTAACTCACTTTTGAGGGCATAAACATTTTCATTGCACCTTGTAGATTTGTTTTGTCCATAAGTACTAGTAGCAAAGTTTTGTTGTGTTATGTTTATGTATATGTAACAGAGGGTGTCTTATAGTCTCTTTGTAGGAGTCTAAATGAGTTAAAAGGACGTACATTTCATCACCAAACTCACTCTTGTTCATAAATCTGTCCACTTTTTCTTTTTACATTATTTTCTCAAAATTCTTTTTTCTTCAATTACTTCCTGATATATTCCTCAAAATACAAAATATACTTGTTCTGGGTTGACCAATAGAGAGATAAAATTAGGACATACCAGGTAATATTTACAAGAGGTCACTCTAAAGAATTGTTTGTGATACATCTCATAAATGATTCTAAAGTGCATTGTTGCAAAGGGTAATAATTATGGCAATGATGATGATAATGATGATGATAATGATGATGATGATGATGATGAAGATGACAATGGTAATTGTAATTATGATAATTTGATGATGTATTCTTTGATGTGCCTGTCAATCTATTTGTCAATCTATTTTTTTGAACTGACCATGACTTAGCTGTAAGCAAAGCAGTGCATTTAATTTGTATTACACTTTGTTATACTGACTAAGTAATTCATTAGCTACACATGGGTGCAGAGAGCTAACTGTATGTAAAATGCACTGTTGAAAGGAACTGTTTGTCTTCACATAAACTCATGATTTTCTTTTTGGATTTTCTTTCTTCTCTATCTCTCTTCTTCCAGGTTATGATGTCCTAATTATGCAGTGGGGAACTTGGGAGGAGGGGTGCAACTGACCTGTGCCCCCCCCCCCCCTTACACAATCCTGGATCCACCTCTTCTTTTATACGATGATGCAACAGTTGAGGAGGACGAGGACACCTGTGACAGTCCCCCCCCCCCCCCCCCCCCCCCAATTATACAAGCCTGGATACATCCCTGCACTTCAGTGATGAGACTAAAGACTTTAGGAGAAGACATGTCTTCATGTGTATAGATACTCATTTTATTCCAAGACTTATCAGGGTCATAATCGAGATGTCTGCTCAAAGCCTGAAGGGTGTTAATTCTGTATAAAAATATATGAATCACACCCAAATGAACAAGAGATAGAAGTATCGGTAGATGGAAATCCTTGATCGCCATTGACTAGAACGGACAAGGCACCTAGCAACAAGCAATTCATTGTGATAAAAAGATGATGAATAACCAAAGACTAACATTAATTGCCACATTTATAATAAAATGCAACAGATATGAAACAACCTGATGAATTTGAAACTAAATTTTATTTTAAAAGAATAATAAAGTAGTAAGCAACCTGCTTTAATAAGCATAACATAGCAAGTTCTAAAACGTTTGGTGATCTGATGGATAAAATTAGCAAAAATCATGCAAGAAAGTAGATATCAAGGCCCTTTAGCCATTTCCCCTTCACCCCTCCACTGCCCAAACGGTTACACATCTACACCCCTCCCCTTCCTGGACCCTTGACCCCCCCCCCCCCCCCCCTCCACCCACCTATTCAACGTTTAACCATCTGAAGTGATAAGAAGATAATAGGCCTACATACCAGCACAGCTAGTCATCCTCGTAGGAAATCACAGCTCTTCCACAAACAAAAGCCAGAAAGAAGCTCAAACCACCTTGACAATGAACCAATATTTAGTAGGGGATTTTCCCTGGAAAAGATGTCTTCAAACTTCAAAGGGGTCTGGACTTAATGAATAGATGCCATCTTAAGAGCTTTACCGGTGACCCTATTATTACCCTATCCACATCCTAAGTGTTTACTGGTACCCTTGACTGATTCAATGGTATCGGAGACAGGACAAGTCTAAAATCACTGCGTGAAATTGCTTGGCTTAATTGCCCCTTAATAGTCTCATGGCATGGTGGGCAAAGCAAAGAGATACCAGCTATCCTCCTTGGTCAAAGCCAGTTCTGAAAGAGAGTCTTACAATGACCGGTGTCGTGGTATTCACTTTCATTTTCACTTTCATTCACTGGACTCTGGATATAATCCAAGGGTTGAGGGTCCGAATCCCAGACTGGCTCCAACCTCCTTTGACAAGACATTGATCTACTTTCTCCAGTCTCTCCTCAATGCCTTGTATTAAAGGTAAAGACCAATATTGGAAACGCCCCAATTTCAAAAAATGAAATGGAAGCTCTTATTACCAATCATGTGAAAGAATATGTTTTGACTAATACATGATGATAACAAATTTGCCGGGAAACCGCCTAGTAATTTATATATTTGGTAAATCAGTTTATCTACGGCAGACTACGCCATACTTACCTATACCATTAATGCTATTCCCTTACTTTACCCGCTATTTACCGGCAAAGGTTTTCTCCTTAGAGAAAAACACAAAAAAGAGTCTGTAAACACAGACTAAGTCTTTTTGTGACGTCATACTCCGTCGGAGTCACTGCAGGAAACCCCGACCGTCAGTAGTATATAAGGCCCCGCGCCAATAACACTTCCTCTTTCCTTTGCCGGCGCCTGTTGAAAGTACAACCCAATGTAATCAGGCGCGCTCGCAATCTTTTCACCGGCTCTTCAAGACTTCAACTCTTCAAAAATAAAAACGATGTCAACAAACACCGCTAAGGATGGGTCCGTGACGGACATCCCAGCGATTGAAAAGGGGAACAAAACCCCATCAAAATCGAAAAAGACAATTTCGAAAACCAAGAAACCAACAGACAAGTCAAACCCCAAAAACGCGGGTGCTACCCCGGGGGTATCCAAGACTTTATCCCATGAGCCGATCTCTGATCGGGGGAAACAAAACCCTCCTCCCACGAAAGAAAAACCACCACGGAGGACGGAGGTAACTACACGAAAATCTAACCCCAAAAACGCGGGTGCTACCCCGGGGGTATCGAAGATTACATCCCATGAGCCGATCTCTGATCGGGGGAAACCAAACAACCCTCCCACGAAAGAAAATGAAATGAGCAGTGGACTACCACTGGGGACGGAGGTTATGAGCCCCAGTGGGGACGAGGTTGTCACTCCAATTCAACCAAACTTTCTTCCGGTAAACGTGATAACGGAGGGAGAATTACATGAGCAATCCGTCGATATATCCGAAAGAAATACACAAACAGGATTGCCCAAACAACCAACCATGTCCATGGATCCATCTGCAGCCGCGAACTGGTTTTTTCAGACTCTTCAGGCGGTTTTTCAGTCCGGAAATCAACCCATTGTTGGGAATTTCTCGGTACCAAAATCAGGACCCACCGCACCGGCGACGGCAACCCAGCCCGACGGGCCGGGCGATTCTTCACACGACGACCCACCGGTATCCGCCGGGGACTCAGCCGGGCGTTCGCGGCCAAGACAACGAGAGGGAATCTCACGTCGCAGTCGGGAGGCTAGCCCTACCCCTCCTCGTTCTTTTCGACCTGGCTTAGCACGATATGCCGCCTCTATTCAACTCGATGATGAGTCTAACTCTGAACTTAGTTATCATCGACCTATGGCTGGTTCCAGGAAGAGAAAATGGACGGACTCTGCCTCTTCCTCGACACTCTCTGACATGGATTATACTGGCATTAGCAGAAAGCGAACTACCTTTTCTGTTCCAGACAATGACATTGCCAGTGACTCTGCCTCTCTGTTGGGTGAAAGTGTTCATGAATTCCCCACCAAGGACGCAGATGATGTTAATATCAAGCCGCTTCAACCAGCGGAAATTATCACTAAATACTGCCCCCAGCTGAAGGCAGAACAAGCAGAACAACAGCAAAATGTTCCTAAACCAATTTTCTGTTTGGACTCTCATCTAAGTGGTGACAAACAAGCATCATCGTGTGCCATTAAGCTTGATGCTCCCTTCATATCGTGCGTGAACAGCCTGAGTGATAGAGGGACCAGACTGAAACCCCTGCGGAAGGAGGTAAGTCGCAAGTTTCCCTTCGGGGAAACTGAATATAAGGCCTTTTTCAAGGCCCCGTCCGTACCAGACGCTGCTACCCGAGTGGGGGACGCCAGGGCAAAAAGATCAACGTCGAGACGTAACCCCCTCCGCTCCCCCAAATTTAACATGATGGAATCACAGTTACACGCGGTTGACTCAGCAGCTCGGGGCTCAATGAGGCTCGCTGCCTATCAAACTTATTTACTCACTGCCCAACGTGAGGCAGACAAGCTCAATATCTCACCTGAAGATCGTAAGCTTATCTCAGACCTGCTACTGCAGATTGCAGAACTCCAATTTGAACAGGCGACTAGAACAAGCATCCTCGTTACTCGCCTTCGGAGATCGCTTGTCCTTGAACATCTCCAAATAGAAAAAAATGCTGCAGCTCTCCTCCAAAAACTCCCTGTGAAAGGTGAAGATCTCTTCGGAGGAAAGTTTCAGGAGATCCTGGAATCCTCAATCACTGCATCAAATACAGCAGACAAGACGGTGTACAAGTTATCTGCCCCATCGAGCTCAACCTATCGACACTCACACAACGATAGAGACCACACTCCCAGATACCGGGAGCCATCCACCCAGGGCCAGTCACCCCGATTTTCAGCTGAGAGCAAAACGCCACAAAAGAAATGGGGAGACAACAAGCCCTTTCGAGGACAATCATCCTTTCGAGGACAATCAAAATTTCAGCAAAAATTCAAGCGCCTCCCCAGCCGGGGGGGTCAACAATTCTGACTATCTGGCACGACCGTTGCGGGTCCCCCAATATCCCCTACCAGTAGGGGGGAGATTAAAAACTTTCATACAAAATTGGCGACAGATCACCACCGAAATACAGAATGATCCTCAACCTAAAGAGACTAAATCACTTTGTTCCAAATCAACAGTTCAAGATGGAAAGTCTCTCCAAAATCTTGCCTCTCATCCAATGCAACGAGTGGGCAGCAACTATAGACCTGTCGGATGCCTACCTACACGTCCCTGTAGCCCCCTGGTCACAGAATCTGCTCGGCTTCGCGATAGGGGAAAGAACATATGTCTATCAAGCCCTCCCGTTCGGACTTCGCTCATCCCCTCGCACTTTCACTCTCATATAGTAAGAGCAGTCGCAGCCGCACTACGAGAGAGAGGGATAAAAATATTCTGCTATCTCGACGACTGGCTGATTCTAGGCCTCTCACAACAGTCACTAAACAGACAGGTTCAGACCACAATCGATCTCGTCACCAGTCTGGGGTTTATCATAAACAGAGAGAAATCAAAACTAACCCCAACCCGGAACCCGGAATTTCTGGGGGCATCCATAGATATCCAAAGTCAAAAAGCAACGCCAACACCTCACAGAATCCTAAAGGTGCAAGAGACGGCTTCCAACCTACTCCATGCCCCAAAGTCCTCGGTCAAATACTGGCAGGTCTTCTTGGGTTTACTGGCAAGCCTAGTGGATGTGGTACCTCAATGCAGACAACACATGAGAATTCTCCAAATCCACCTACAAAAATACCTATGCCCAACGTCACAGGCAAACAAGACAATGGTTCCCAACAATTCCAGGACTCGAGCAGCAATTCAGTGGTGGTTGCATCTCCCCAATCTAACAGCAGGGAAACCTTTTCAAGTCCCCCCTCCAACCCTCACGATCCTAACAGATGCATCGAAACAAGGTTGGGGAACAGTGCTAGATCTCGACCAAACCGGGGGGGCATGGAACCCTCTGGAAAGAAATTGGCACATCAACAAATTGGAAATGGTAGCTGTCCAACGGGCCCTCCTACATTTTCAGACAGAGATCGAGGGGAAGTCAATCCTCATAAAGTCAGACAACAAGACTGTAGTGGCTTTTATCAACCATCAGGGGGGAACCAGATCAAGAACCCTGTGCTTCCTAACATTGGAAATCCTTCAGTGGTGCATCAACCAGGCAATCTACATCCGGGCATCGTACATACCGGGCAAGGACAACTACATTGCCAATTTCATATCACGGGGGAGATATCTACCGACGGAATGGATGCTCCACCCCGTGATAACGAGACACATCTTCAATCGATTTGGCCAGCCGTCTGTCGACCTATTTGCTTCGGAACTGAACAGACAATTACAAACATATTGCACAAAACACAGGGACCCGAAGGCCCTGGCAACAGATGCGTTCTCGATCCCGTGGAACAACGTTCTCAGCTACGTTTTTCCTCCCTTTGCAATCATCACAAGGGTACTGACCAAAGTCCGGGAGGAGAATGCCACCACCCTCCTAATCGCCCCGTGGTGGCCCCGTCGACCATGGTTTCCAACTCTGGTGAACCTTCTGAACGATTACCCAGTAATCCTACCAGACAGAAAGGACATACTGAGACAACCGGGGACAAAACAGTACTACCCGAATCCTTCGAGACTGAAACTAACACTCTGGCCAATTACAGGGCAACAGCACTTGCGGCGGGACTTTCTGAAAGGGCTGCCGATCTTACAGCACAGTGCCTCCGAGAGTCAACTAGATCCACCTATGATTCAAGACTTCTGCACTACATCAGATGGTGCCGGGAATCAGAGATTGATCCACCCAAAGTATCTTTAGGTGAGCTAGCTGAATTCCTTATCTCTCTTTATGACAAGGGTCTTTCACTTAACACTATTCGTGGCTATAGGTCAGCCATAGCTGTTATTCACAAAGGGTTTTCGAACGGCGAATCTGTATCCTCATCTATCATGCTGACAAGGTTAATGAAATCATTTTTTTTTTCTTACTAGACCCAGTAAGAAGACGTTATCTCCTGCCTGGAGTCTCCCCAAGGTACTCCAAACTCTTAGTAGGGCCCCATATGAGCCCCTACACAAAGCTTCTCTTAAAGACCTTACGATCAAGACAGTTTTTCTCCTGACAACAGCTTCTGGTCAAC
This sequence comes from Strongylocentrotus droebachiensis, assembly GCA_035222895.1. Classification (NCBI taxonomy): domain Eukaryota; kingdom Metazoa; phylum Echinodermata; class Echinoidea; order Camarodonta; family Strongylocentrotidae; genus Strongylocentrotus; species Strongylocentrotus droebachiensis. Next base: position 11,903 of record JAVYIG010005324.1, on the reverse strand, counting down.
GTCGCAGTTCTGTCCATGCACTTACCACCAGCTCAGGTCACATACGCTGGGAGAAGAACAAAGTAAGGCTCCTCCCACATGCACGCTTCTTAGCCAAAAACCAACGTGAGTCATCCCAGCCCCTGGAGATTGTTCTTCCTTCTATACAGTCCCTCTCCTCCATCGCTGAAGATAAACTGTGGTGTCCAGTTAGAGCTCTAAAGTGGTACATAAACAGGACACAGAACTTACGGTCATCAGAGCAACTTTTCGTTAGTTGTCTACCACCACATAAAGCTGTCTCTCGTGATACCATCTCTCGTTGGATTGTGTCGGCTATCAATCAGCGGGCCAGGTTGCCCTCCTTTCTGACAGAATTCGAGCACATGACACAAGGGGCCTTGCTGCCTCATGGGCCCTCTTCAACGGTGCCTCCATGGAGGACATACTCAATGCTGCATACTGGTCAAGTTCAAACACCTTTACGGCATGCTACCTGTCCGATGTACTTCAGACTGAGACTGAGTTTGCAAGGGCAGTGCTGTCTTGCTCAAGATCTTAAACTGGGTAAGGAATTCACACGATGACTTATTTATGTTTTGGTCCATCATCTATCTGTGTTCCCTCCTCCCATAGTTAACATGTGGTAATCTAGCATTAATGGTATAGGTAAGTATGGCGTAGTCTGCCGTAGATTTGTATTTTCAGTAGTGAAAATCATATCTACTAAGTAGCCATACTTACCTATACCAAACCCGCCCTCCTTCCCCTTGAGTTAGATGATGGCGTAACAGGCGCCTTGGAAAGAGGAAGTGTTATTGGCGCGGGGCCTTATATACTACTGACGGTCGGGGTTTCCTGCAGTGACTCCGACGGAGTATGACGTCACAAAAAGACTTAGTCTGTGTTTACAGACTCTTTTTTGTGTTTTTCTCTAAGGAGAAAACCTTTGCCGGTAAATAGCGGGTAAAGTAAGGGAATAGCATTAATGGTATAGGTAAGTATGGCTACTTAGTAGATATGATTTTCACTACTGAAAATACAAATCTATTGGTGTGTGAGAGATAAACGCACGTGTCGCGCACATGTGCATAGTCCCATATACATCTTTCTGTGTACAGTGCTTGTAACTTTACAAAGACTGGGCCAAATTTCTTATCAATTTGATGATTCCAGAACCTTGCAGTACACACCAATACTTATATGCTAGATGATCAACCTTTTCTGATCGATTCCAAAACGTTTCTTTCACAATGCAATCGCATGACCATAACTGGTCTTTACCTTTAATAGGATGCAAAAGTCATTGTAGTTTGCTCAGCATTGTAAGCATCTGTAAATATGGCACCTGGCTGGACTGCTCCCCAGGGAGTGGAGAATGTGCATACATTTTGTATACAGGCAAGCCTGAATCCAATGACTGGGGTATATCTGTAAAGTGCTTAGAGACATTGTTGATATATATTTGTCTGGGGCTGTCATATTTTCAAGCAATCTGCTTACAATGACAGTCCTTCTTCTGCAAATAATTATATAATGTTTGATGAAATTAATTATTTATGACAGTTTATCATTTTGTTTTTGAAAAAAACAGTTGTATTTGCTTTTTTATGATTCACTGTTAAAAAAATGTGTATTGTATCTTATATTACTATATTGTTATCGAAAAACTGTATACTCGAATGCAGAAGAAAATCAAATCAAATCAAAATAAATTGCTGTATAAACCCAGAATATTATTGTTTTAATCATTAACCATTATAAACATTGCATTTGTAGACTGCTATTTTATATATTTTCAATTTTAATGTAGGGTGCCAGAAAATAAATATACATATATTTCAAAAACTGGTAGCATAAAAATTTGTTCCAAAGCTTTTAGGCAAGTCTTAGTCATTTTTTTGTTTGTATTATACTAGGGCTTTTAGCAATTTACATGTGAAATATCTACTTTATTCTTCCTTCCATCTAGGAATACAAAAGGTTGAGAGAGCCTACAAATAAATGTTTAAAATTTACATTTACCAGAACTTGAATCTTAATTTTTTTTTCATCAATGCGTGTATTCCTCATATTGCAGGTAATTTTCATGAAATAGATTGATGAGATGATGTTTGTTTTTATAATATATGATTGATGCTATTATTTGAATGACAATTCATGAACATTGCTTGATATTTACTCAGTAAAGTGGTCCCGAGCTTTAATATGGCATGCCTCCAACCCCGCCCCTCTCCTTTCTATCTCTCGTTCTTTCTCTCTCTCTCTCTCTCTTTTCGTGATCTGTGTTTGTCTCTCTATCTATACCACTCTCTATTATCTTCCTCTTACTTTTTCCATCCTTTAATTTGTTCTCACTTTTTGCCTCTACCCCCCCCCCCCCCCACCTCTCCCCCTCTCCCTCTCTCTGTGTATGTCTCTCTCTCTCTTCCTCCCTATCTCTCCCTCATGTCTTTCTATTTAATCTACACACTTCAGTACTTGTAAGCTTATTAGTTTTCTCACTTCTCCCGCCCCTCCCGGCCTTCGTCTTTCTTTCTGCCTTGTCTCTCCTGTCTCTCTTTACTGTATTTTGGTGAAAGTTGAAGTGTCCTATTGGACAATGATCTTAAAGCTGGAGCCTTTACTCATAGACCCTACACCCAGAACCCAAAGAATATCCCCAAATGTGAAGGTTTCTATTCTCTTTGCTTATTGGCCTAAACCCATCTAATGAAAAGAAGACATTCTGTGAGACTTTAGAGTTAGACCTGTGTGTGTGTTCTTAGGAGTCTCCACTACTCACTAGGACTGTATGCTTACAATTAAAGGGCAAGTCCACCCTGATGTTTAAGTTGGTTTTGCGGATAGAAGCAGAACAATAAGAGGAACAGGTCAGTGAAGGTTTGAGCAAAAATCAATTAGTAATATGCAATTCATGATTTTTTGAGGTTGCAATCAAATGAAAATACAAACTGGGAACACTGACATATCTTGCAAGCTCCTCTCCAATTTTCTCTGTCCAGGAAATTTCATAAGCTTTCATTTCCTTAGTTATTGATAATGGAATAGATTTGTATTTCACAGGGGTTGTATTAAAAAAAAAATATTTGCAATAATCATATTTAGGGTGACTGAAAGTATGATTGAACATTTTCTTTAGGTAAGATATGAGGGCAAATGCGAAGGAAGCTCGCAAGATATGTTAAAGAGTTGCCAATTTGTGTTTGATTGATAATAACTTCTTAAAATCATAATTTTCTGATTTTTAATAGGATTTTCCTCACACATTGACTTATAAGTTTCTCTCATTTTTCTGCTTCTATTAAAACCAACTTAATATCAGGGTGGACTTCCCCTTTAAATAGAAAAGTGCATTCTGGGAGAGGTGCACAATAATTTGTTAACATTTTAAGAAAACAGTGTGGGAGGGGGTGGGGGCTCAATGAGCTAGGCCTGTGTAACAGGGAACAGATTCAGTGAACCATACCAGACGGTCAGCAATAGTGGATTGTTCCTTTAATCTGGTAGTGTGAATCATCCCAGGCCAAACTGGAGTTGGACCAACAAAGTCCCAAGTCCTAATGGAGGGCCTAAACCAGAGACCAAACACTCACTCGGAGCAGATCAACATATTTCTCAAATTGGATTTTGCTCTTTACTCGAGTAGGGCCGTGGGAAGGGGGAGAGGGGATGATAGTGGGGGATGCCACCTATTGTACATCTGAACAGGATTTCAATTCTCATTACCATTATCATACAGGCCTGTTAGAAAAGAAAGGTATTGTGGGGGTGGATAGCTACGAGGTGCACCTAATGTTAAAAGGAATTCATTACCATTATCATACAGGCCAGAGATTTGTTTGGAATGGTATGGTTGAGGGGGGATGGATAGATATGGGGGTTGTTCCTATTGTTAACAGGAATTCATTACCAATACCATTGTCGTACAGACCGGTAAGGTAGGAGACGTAAAGGAAGGGGAGGGGTCGATTGCTGAATGATTGTGGGGGATGTTCCTATTGTTATATATAAGGAATTCATTAACATTATCCTTTAGGTCCGTGAAGGGGGGGGGGGTGGATTTTTCAGAGGGAAGGGGGCTATACGGAAGCTTGATGAGTGGAATGATGAAAAAGATCTACAGGACAGTTCGATGAGAAGAGGAAGAAGGGGAAAAGAAGAATAAGGAGAGAAAGATGGTAAGAGAGAAAAATGGCAAAGAAAAACACTAAACAAAAGAGAGAGTTGGGGAAGGAAAGCCAAAGGAATTAAACCATGTACATCAATATTATATCTTGGGCTAGCCCTGTAGAAATTTGTTTTCGATTCTTTAGTATGGACATGAGAAATATATCATTTCTCAATGCTAAAGACGCTGAAAGGGTGTGCCCCCTCCCCCCCCCCCCAAAAAAAAAACGTGATAGTGGGGGACACTTTTGTGGTCCTGAAAAAATACTTTCAAAAATGTTTCATTCTATATCTCAGACAGCTCTCTCTCTATCTATCTCTCTCTCTCTCTCTTTTTTTCCTCTCTTCCTCTCTCTCTCTCTCCTTCTCTCTCTCTCTCTCTCTCTCTCTCTCTCTCTTCCTTATTCCCTTTTAATCGAGCCTTTATTTTCTCCTTCTCGTTTCACTTGTAAAACTTCCCTTTGATACAGTCATTTTCTTCTCTTTCCTTTTCTTTCTTTTGAGGACACCTTTGTTGAAGGGGAGTGGTCGTTCCCCGAGTTTGCACGTGTACTCAAATAAGAACATAAGTGGACGCACTTGTGCTGTTGGAATAGTGAGATCGGGCCTGTCTTGTGAGGGGCTTAGGGAGACAAGACGGAGAGATATACAAGAGGTAGAGAGATGGTATAGAATCAAAGAAAGAGAAGAAAGAAAAACAAGAAGGAATAATGAGGAAAAAGACGTCTAATTTCAGTTCAGTTTAGTTCACTTTTATTCAACCATTTAAAATCACATAGCCTACACAAAGGACATTATACAAATAAGAGTACAAAATGAATGATTAGGATGCCCCTAAAAGCCAAGGCTCGATGAAACGGAGCACCCAATTACATATTCAAGTATACCAAATTATTATACCCCAAGAAAACATTACATAAAACATTGCACAATAAGCTACTAGAAAAAGGAGAAGAAGGATACGGTGGGAGAAAGAGAGAGGGGGATATAGAAGAAGTCGGAGAAGATGATGATGAAATGGAAGAGAGGACGAGGAGGAGAAGAGGTGGATAAAAGCAATTGTAAAAAGAACCATAAATCAAGAATGGAGGAAAAAGAAGAAAAACGAATTCAAGTATACACGTATAATATGATATTAGTACGAAAAGCAAGAAAGAATTATAAGAATAGAACTGAAGTGGGAAGGCGCGATGGCTCAGTGGTGGAGTAGTGCTCTTGTGACCGGGGGGGGGGGTCACGGGTTCGAAACCAAGTCATTGCGCTCGAGCCCTTTGATAAGGCATTAATCCTGATTACCAAGTCCCTCAGAGAGGACTTAAAGTTGTCGGTCCCCTAGTTGCCTACTTACAAGCATACACATGATTTCTTAGCAGTCAGGTAAAACAAACAAACGGAAGAAGGAGCTCTAGAATCGTATGCCGCCCAAAGATTGATTAAGAAACGAAATAGGCCATCAAGTTTGACATGTTTGATGTGTCGTCGACATCTTCATAAATCTCTTGCATCCCAGCTTGTCCTCCTTTCCAAGTAGCCTTATGAATGATTAACCTTGCCATTAACGAACCACATGAATCAGAAGCGATCAGCATCATTATAACGTGTTAAGACTAAAAAAGATAGGGGACATAATATTTTATCCTGATGTTATCTTAATGATCGACTGAATCACCAAACCACACCACGGTCATTCCTTAAAGGGATCGTTTAACAATGTTAAATCTGAGATACACGGCCCTACGTGTTATCAGTGTCTGTGATATGGTGTAATATTGAAGCCCTAAAAAAATTGCGCTTCAAAATGATCAAGAAGTGCCTCAAAAAAGTAAAAATCTTTGAGTGACCGGTTTTACCATACTCGTTTTCCCCAATAGACTGTAGTGTTATGAAAACCGTCAGGCGAACGGTTTTCAAAATTTGTAATTCCAATCATAAATATCTTGATAATCAGACAGGCGATCGGCTTGTAAAAGTCATGGGGTTCCTGACTGACCTAAAGGTTTATAATTATCATTGCATCATGAGCTAAATCCAGAATTTTGTTTCAGAATCTGAGACAAAGTTACCGGATCCCTTTAAACAGAGTATTAAAATAACCAAGATCAGAATAGTAGCCGACATGATTCACGATGAAATGTATTTAGTTTGCAGTCGGCAAACCCTTGCCAGTCGTTTGTAATTATTAGAGTCTTTATGAGACTGCAATAAACTCTGTTCTTAAGAAAAAGTTGAGTTCTGAGAAGAGGTGAACAATTATTTTTGAGCGTTTTCATTGTTATTCTGCAAGTGTGGAAGGACATCAGAGAAAAAAAATGTTCCATGAAAAGCATGGCTCTTCAAATGCCTTAATATTCTAAAAATGACATGTAACATCATAAAAATCGGGACGGATTTTTATGCCACATATTTGTGTAGTCCAATATACATGTACAATGCTTGTTACTTTTACCAAGACTGGGCCAAATTACTTGTTATTTTGATGACTCCAGAACCTTGCAGTAGACATCCATTCTTATATGCTACATGATCAACTTTTCAGATCGATTCCACATCGTTTCTTTCACAATGCAATCGCATGACCAGAACTCAACTTTAGCTTTAAGCCGTTTTCGACACAGCCAAACACATCTAAACATTGAATGACGATAAACTATCTTCGTGAAGTATTGGACTTCGGCGTAGCGAGGGGCCATACAATGAAGGGGCACTGGGATAATGGGGGCCCGGAATGGGGGGGGGGGGCATTTGGATTGACGGTGAATGAAATTAGAGATAAGGTTCCATCCCCTCTATATTTCTTTCTCTTTTAAATGTTCTCTTACTTTTCACTGTTCAATCTGAGCTTCCACACCATTCCCCTTTTCTACGTCACTTGTCTCTTACGTCAGGAAATGTTGTTGCTGGTCAAAATAATTAGGCAATGTTCGAGGGAAAAAGTTTTACCAGTTTTAATGTTTCACCTTTCGCTTTGAGACCCTCCCCCGTAACTAGGTCATTAGTCTGTATGTCTGGGAAGGATGTTTCTGGTTAAAAAAATATAGCTTTAAGAGAACGCCCCCCCCCCCCCCCCTACAAAAATTAGTCTGTGGAGTAGCCCCGAGAGGGATAAAAGAGGGAGGGGGGAAAAAGGAAGGAAAAAAGAAGAGACAATACTAAGACCTCATCCCCTGTCATGTGTTAAAATAACCCCCCCCCCCCCCCCCCCCTCCCCAACTTCAATCGATGTCATGTTTTTGTCTTCAAATTTCATATAGCAAGACCATGTCCGCCCCCCCCCCAAATTTTGCCAGTGCCCACTTGATGCTGGATCCATGCTACGCCATTCAAATTCTAGATATCAAAAGATGACACCCCCCCCCCCCCCCCTCCCCCCCCCCCCCCTTCACTCCATTTCGCCGTCTCTGTTCATCGTTTTACCTAAGTCACCATTTCTAGTGCTTACAAACAAAGTGCTGACGTCAATGTCCTATTATTACGTAACATCGACAGAAATCAAGCCATTCTGAAGAAAAGAAGGAATGAAAACAAGGCCTGGGAACCCCCAAATAACCCGTAAATCTTTTAAGCTCACATACCAACGACCAACTTTCGTTTTCAACCCAAAATTATCACACCAACTAAATTGTGTTTGAGCTTGGTTACACTGGATACTGAATTCAAATATACACATTGCGTTGTTTTTTTAAATAAGGTTCTGTAAGTTAAATTAGCAAATGGAATTGCACCGTTGATCTCTAGTCACGTCTACTGTTTTTACTGGATTTTGCTTATGCGAAATATGAGAAGAAAAAAAAAAACGTCTACTCTGTGAATTTCAAAATTAGTATAACCATTGTACATGTATAAGTTTACATGTATGTTTGATTTTGAACAAAATTGAATGATGGGCCTAAGAAATTCCATAAACTGCTTTTTCAAACTTCGCGAATTGTCAAAATAGAGTATCAAATATGAATTTAGAACGACTGACTGCGATTGTTTGATGGAACGATTTTTGTTTAGACTGTAATTATTAAAAGACACCCCCCCCCCCCCAACCAAAAAAAAACAATATACTGAAAGTATTGGTCTCTACAGCCTTAGCATGTATGAGTGTGTGTGTGGGAGGGGGGGGGGCACAGCCCTTACGAATATGGCAAAATTGGACGGGAATAACAGGTTATACTAGTAAAAAAACATTTATCAAAACAATCAAACAATCAAAAACAATTTTTAAACTTTTAGAGCTAACACCATTAACTATTCAGAGTATTCCTCCAACTGTGTATCAGTTAATTTCTGTATTCGATGACGAATATCTAACTTAATCTATAACACAGAGAGGACACCAAATTAAATTAATCCGTACCTCTGTGGGCGTCGACTGTTTGTTTCTTTTTCTCTGTTTCGCTCTTGCTTTCGTTTTCAATACGCGGTAATGAACTTACAGAAACAAGGGATTAAGTCATTACTGTGCCTAGTTAACAGGATATGGGTATATTAGTATTCCCCACGCGGTAAATTGCTACCCCTGTATTTTTCAAAAATCACAATTGGTCCCCTAGAAACAAACCTAGTTTCGAACCAGGGACCATACAGTAGTTTTGCTGGCACACACCATTGTCTTTCGTTTTTGCGTCACAATGTCTTCACTTTGAGACTAGGATGACATCATACTGCATAGGCTCTGTACTTAGGCAGCTCCCGATAAGTCCAGAGACTAACAGAGCTAGTATCTGATCAAGGCTTTAGGAAATTGTGATAAAGTGTCATATTAAAGCCTGTGCTTGCAGACTAGGGATCATTTGCGTTGGGCCCAGAGATCGATACTTGGCCTCGTAATCACGAAGTTTTCGGTCTCCTTAAAGACCTCCCGATCCATTTCGTTCGGCTTCAGTGAGCAAAAAGTCAGTGTGATTGTGAAATAATTACAGGTTGGGTTCCGTAATGGTGATTAAAAGTTGTATTTAGATATAACGATATAGCGTTTCTGATGAGCGGTTGATTATACACTGCAATGTCATAGGAGCATTCGTAAATGTCAGGTCTTCAAACCATCACAATTATTACAAAATAACTAAAATATGAGCACTACTTGCCTGTTTATAATCTGTTTATACACTACATAATACTTCACTTAGATAAAGGGAAATGGGACTACAAAAACATAACAGGAATAAGCTAATGATGTAGGTTTTTTATTCTAAATATTATAAGATCCATCTTTGACCAATCCTTCTGACGTAAATTGTCCATATTTATGTGGCAAACCAATGTTGCCCAGTAAAGGTGATAGGCCGAGGAAAATGCCAAAAATTGAGTCGGACACATAATTTTACTCGTGTTGGGCAATTTCCCTAAACATATTCTTACAGTGTGGATGTTTTTGCACATGGGGTAATAATAGCACGTAAAGCGCTTAGAGACGGTATTTCGTATTAAGCGCTACATAAATTCGGATTATCATTATATATAGTTATGGGAAAAGAAATATGAATGCGTAGTCTTATGTAATATATTGAGGCCTGTTTTTTGTAGAGCACTCCCTTTAAAAAGTTAGAGACAATTTGGGAGAAATCTACTGCGTTCGGCCTGAGCCATATAGCAAACGCCGTGCGATGACGATTAACTAATCAATACGTGTTTCATCAATAACCTCGCTTTCCTTTCTACAATAGATCCCGAGACTTACCCCACGAGCGTGTCCATACGCGCTGTTAATCTAGCCTGATACCAATAGCCATACTGTCTTAGTCTATAAAAGTTAGACCATTCGAAACTCTATCAGCATTGAAAATATTTTACTTTCAATACGCATCCATTTTATAGATTCTGTTTAGAACACTACGTTTGAAAATGCAATTAAAGGCCATTTCAATAACATGTACGTTACCTATTGAAATGCGCAAACATAACAATGACATCTGAACATGATTTGTGTATCACATAAAATAGGGTATTGAAATGTGCTCTTGATTTCATGTCACGGAAGTCCTTTTTTGTAATCGTGTTTAAGAAAACAATAAAGCTTCCTGTAAACAAACATACAAAACAAACATAAACAAATACATCGCATTTGAACAAGAACAAATTATCGCATGGACACGCTCTTAGAACTTCTGATGAACCTGAGGAATCGACCAGGATGGTTTATTTTTTCTCAGGCTTGGACCTTTACACTCGGGCCCCGTCTAATAAAGAGCTTCGATTGATCCGAATCAATCGCAAGTCCTCTAATCAATCGCAACTTTGCAGTCCCCTATCTCTTTTGTACATAGTTGCGCTTGACATCAATCGCAAATAAGTTGCGATTAATCGCAGCTGTTTATGAGACGGGGGCCCTGGAGTCTAAAAGCGTTGTTTTGCTGTAAGATAGCGATTGCTTGTATGATGTAAGACCTAACATTTTAATTCTATAGAAGCGGGCACCTAGAACGATTGTTAACTGTAGCATTCGATTAACTTCTTAAAGACTTAATACCATAATCACCTAAACAACTTTGAAATGCAATATTGAATGGTGGACACGTTTCGCCCCGATGGGGAAGGGTGATGGGGCAGGGTGATGGGGCTAGATGATTATTTATTCAATTTACTTTCATGTGCCAGTAATGTGATATACATGAAGCTTAATTGTTTACATTTATTGTATTCAATCGTTCTGGTATCCGACTTCGCCCCACCCCAACCCGCCTTTCACAATTCAGATATTCATTTGTACCCGACTCTGTTTATAAATTCAACTCACAAGATAAACGTCAAACTTCTGCGTCGGAAATTAATTAATACTGAAACTATTATAATTTGAAATACCAGTGACCATTTTTGTCGCTTCGTTATCTTTTGCATGTATTTGTATCTTGTAATTATGTATTTTCTTGAATATTACTGTATAACGCCAGTGGAAACCAAATTTCTATGTAACTTTTGTGCAAAGACCAAATAAATATCTTGTATCTTGTATCTGGAAAAAAATGTGAACTGAACACCAAGTTTGCAAGGAATGTTTAGTCGTCTAAGACATGTTAATTGACTAGGCCTGTCTTTCTAATGAATGTATAGGCCTATATAATTATGTATTGCAAGCACCAACTGCTTCTGTCTCCAGATTGAGCTTCCGATAATAATGGTCGTTGCATACGTCATTAATCCCTGGCTTAGGACTGCGTCAGCGACTGACGCTGACTTTATTGGCGCACCAGGTTAGGGTGGCATCCTACAAAACGTGATTGCACAATGTACAGTGCAAACAAGGGCTTGACTTTGAGTTACTGACGTAAGTGCCGATTCAGTTCACATGTATGAATAGCGCATGTCTTGACACAATCAAAAAGACGTCTCGTGTGCAAGGGGGCATACGGCATGTAGGTCTACGGGGTTAAGAAACATCTTCTATTCTGTCTCCATATTGAGCTCTCAAAAGATAAATGCGGCAAGGTTACATTCGATGCATACGTTATTAATCTCTGACCTAAGACTGCGCCAGTGACTGACGCATTATATTGACGCACCATGCAATGGTAATAGCGTACAAAAACTTGAAAATGCAAACAGTGTTTATGAATAAAATGTAGTTGCATTCACGGGCTTAATAAAATAATTAAGGCCATTAAGGTAGAAACCAGGGGGCCAGTTTCACAAAATTTGTCATCAGTGACAAATGACAGTTTGTGTTAAAAGCTAGTGAAATTCTTGCTGCTGATTGGTTATCAGCAGATTTGACATTGATTTTTGTCATTTGTCACTGAAAAAAGGAAACGGGTCCCTGAAGTGCATGC
>JAVYIG010005323.1:0-139568 GCA_035222895.1 Strongylocentrotus droebachiensis | reverse complement strand
GATGAAGGAAGGAATTTACTCACTCACACATGTCCGTTTCTTTTGACAATCCTTGGAAAGCACATATCAAATCAAACAAATAAAAAAATCCTTCTAATTATAGTGACTGAGTGTCCCGTGTTGATTAGCTAACTGCTGTATACCCAACAGGAAGGGAAACAAAATTATTCATGATCTTACCTGATCGGTGATTTGAAAATAATTGTTGTCTTTAGTTTGAACATATTTGTGGTTTACACCCAGTAAAAAAAAAGTGTTGTCTTATCTTTTTGGGTTTAAAACTGATGGGGATGTGGAAATGTTGTTATTTTGTACACTTGTATTGTATTTTGTTAACATAGAAAAATATGCATTATACCTATTAAATCAAAACATTTAAGAACATTTATACAAATAAATCCTCATCTTTAAACTTAGATAGAGTCTACTTGACAGTCCACGGGCTGATTCAATATGGAGGGAGCAATCCCCCCGACCCCCCCCCCCCCCTCCCACACCTCCACGGCTCCACCACCACCACCACCACCACCACCACCACCACCACCACCACCACCACCATCAAATGGACACAAAAAGAGGAAAAGGATCACATTATTGAAGCAATTCACACAAAGGTAGACAGAAGAACAACAATCCCTCTCGTGGGACATTAGAAGTGAGTAATTCGGGACCCCCTTCCCCCCCCCCCAAAAAAAAAGGGTATAACTTAATATTTCTTCGAAATTGGAATAAAAAACAATGAGAGCGCTTTTAAGTTATTTTAGCCTTTTACCAGAATCAAGCTTTACGTTCAGACTGGGTGGTAATGCATAGGGAGGGGTAAATAGTGAAGGGATGGGGTATAATGACACCAAGTCATTCCTCTGATACAAAATACATCTTCTTATAAATACCAAGAAGACAAGAGTCAAAGGTAGGCAATTTGTTTGTTTGTAATTGACATGTTTGGGTTAAGTACACACTGAACAGTCATAATCCAGTCATAAAAACCAAAGGTATGTCAACGTTTGGTGTTCAATCTTATACCACTACTCAATACACCTTCTTCGTTAAAACTCAGTTTTATTCAGTTTCCATATATTTTATACACGTAGCAGTTTTCCACTGTACAGTGCGTCCCAGAAAAAACGAAACCGAGAAGTATTGATGTTTTATTATAACTTAATCACAACCATAATTAATGAATGATACATATTTGGAAAGCTTAGAGTCTCCTCTTTCAGTTGATGCTACTCACGTGATGCATATTTTACGCATGAGTGATTAAAAGCAATTTGAAGGAAGGAAACCAAAAAGACATTTGGCGGGCGGTATCTGAATTTCGAAGAAAAATTCACGTTTCTAGAAAATTGAGTTTCTGCTCTTTCATATGATACCTCAATCAAGAAAAATGAGCCAGGAATAACAAAGTTCTGTTTGTTTAAAGTAGCCCTTACATTTTCATAATTTTAACAAACGAATTCGTTTTCACTGGGTGCCTGCCGTAGCCAAAAGCAGACTTGACAAAAGACTTAACTCCGTTTCGTTGACAATCAGCCATGCATGAAGACACTCGTCTACGGCTGATTGTCAACGAAACGGAGTTAAGTCTTTTGTTAATTTCGTTTATTGATACGGCAGGCAGCCAGTGAAAACGAATTCGTTTAATAAAATTATGGAAATACAAGCACTACTTTAAACAAACAGAACTTTGTCATTTCTGGCTCATTTTTCCTGATTGAGGTGTCATATGAAAGGGCAGAAACTCATCTTTCTAGAAATGTGAATTTTTCTTCGAAATTCAGATACCGCCCGCCAAATGTCTTGTTGGTTTCCTTCCTTCAAATTGCTTTTAATCACTCATGCGTAAAATATGCATCACGTGAGTAGCATCAACTGAAAGAGGAGACTGTAAGCTTTCCAAATATGTATCATTCATTAATTTTGGTTATGATTAAGTTATGATAGAACATCGATACTTCTCGGTTTCGTTTTTTCTGGGACGCACTGTATAATGCTTGTTTGTTCCGCCATTTTGAAATTTCTGGTTACTATCTATCTTTTTTTAAGTGCAATATGAAAATCGTTTTTCATGAACAAAATTTATAAAGCGATCTGTCTTCGAATACATTATCTTACAATCACAGTCTTATTTTATGTCACAAGGAAAATCATCCAGCCAAGAAAAACATATTTTGTTTTAAGGTTGCTTTTGTTCACAATGAAGAATTAATTTCAAACATTTATACATATTTTCTTTTTTAAAGAATGGTCTATAATGACTGGCCATTGAGAAAAATGATATTTAACGAATATTGAGAATCTGAATTCATTGTGAACTAACATCTATGCTTATGATTATTTTATTATAAATAGTCACAACGTGTTCCTCAATACACAATATATATTTAATATTATAACAATCATTTTGGACCCCATGGAAGAACAGTCTTGTCTCTATGACTTGACTGAACTGGGTGTCCTTCCGACTTCATTATTGTCTTCTTCTATTTTCCTCTTTTTTTACATTGTATATTATGTTTGTCTTTTAAATGTTTATTCATATTATGTTGTAAATGTTCTGTATATATATCATGTTTTGTTATTGTGAATTCGGAGAATAAAAAAATCAAATAAGTCTATTTTTAAAAAATATTACTCGTCTAAAAGAAGGCGCGGTTTCAACTTTCAAACTGAAACTCACTATGAATATGACTGACAAAGAAAGCGGACAAAATATACAGTTCCTCGGGGAGACAAAGGCACATCCCTTCACTGCTATTATGTAAAAATTTGTAGAACAGGTGTCACATGCATAATCACCTTTTTACATAATAGCAGTGAAGGGATGTTCCTTTGTCTACCTGAGGAACTGTATATTTTGTCCGCTTTCATTGTCCGCATGTTCATAGTGACTATAGATATTGATGTATTGATTTATTCGTCCACAATGTGGAAATATACTTCCCACCAGCATTACAATAATACAAGAAACAGATAAATATGAGACATGCAAAACAATTAAGCAAAATGTTTTAACAGTATGTCTTTCTAACCTTCATGTAAATCGGTACGTCGTGGTTTTAACTTGGCTCGATTGTCTGTCTTGCCTGTAGACAGGTTATCGAGAAGAAAAAACTCCTATCTAGTGCCCTGATTAGGTCATCAGATTGAGATGATTTGTTACATGACCTTAACAACTAGAACATCGGACAGAATTTATCAGATAAGTTTGTTTTTCGCTTGATACTGTCAGCGTCTATATACAAAAATGTCTAGGGCAAGTTGAGCCAACACGTATGATAATCAGAAACTGTAAATTCTATTATAATAATTTGGTTTATTAATTGTGAATGCTTGATCGACCCCCCCCCCCCCCCCAACCCACAAACACATATACACCCCATCAGATGGGGTGTATATAATGGTAAATGCATAGGTTTATGCTATATCTATCATGGAATGTATGAAAGTGAACTAGTTGTTGCTGTTGATTGTAACATAAAACGTTATACGTAATTATCTATCCAAAATACCCTTATAGATGTGTACAGCCCAAATATTTAGACCCCACCCCCTGTATAAGAAAAAAAAAATCATCTCAAACTGTTTTCAACATTTCACAACAAAATATAATATAGGTTAGACGAAAAGATAGGAAGAAATCATTACACCGTACAGAACGTTAAATACATATTTGTACTAGTTTGACAATAAATGTAATGATTGTTTCAGCAGATCCAGGATTATATTCGGGGGGGGGGGGGTGCACAAAATGGTACCTTAAATTTCAAACAGACAAAGAGAAAGAAATATAAATACGGGATGGGGACAGTCAAACGTGTGGTCAATGTGCTTCTTTTTTTCCCAACCAGAGGGCCTCTCTCTAGATCCGTCAATGTTCATTCTAATTTATTACAATGGTGATGAGACTTTCAATAGAGACACCTTTCCGTCACGTTCTACAAGCAACTTTCCAAATTACATTTCTTTCTTTAAAAAAATAAACTCACTAAAGTTTTATTTGTCCTTTTCATGTCCTCCACTTGACATATATTTTTTCATTTTGTTTATTTAAAGGTGCATAATAAGTATTTCCCATTTGGGACAAAAAATAAGGACACGAAAATGACACTCCTTGCATGAGAGCTTACAATGAAAGCTATAGATAGAGTTTGTGTATAACCTTGCTGCATGCATGCAGAAGCAGCATTTATCTGATTCATTCTCAAATCCACGTGTTCAATCTTATCACTCACAACACTCACAAATAGCCCTTTTATACACGCTCATATCTCTCTCGAAATTGAGACAAATTTAATCGAGCTGATAAAAAGACAGTTATGATAATAATGTATTATCATAATCGTTCTTTATCAAACCCACAATGTATTATCACAACAAGGAAGATTAAGAACCATAAACCACCTCATTCGGCTATTTTAGCTTATCGTTTGGCTGTTTGAGATAAATCAGATACCGATAAGAACTAGTGGATATAGTTATGTCGTTAATATCCCGACAAATTTGTTTGTCATTACGATGAAATGATGATTAAAATATGAGGAATAAAAGGTTTTCTTCAACGAAGTAAGTGTTTTATTGCTAACGCTCTGTCTTTGCTTTTGTGAAACCTTTTACTTTTTATTTCTTGATATTACTTGGGACCATGCTAAGACATCCCAACATGACGTTACCAAAATTATTTAAGTTAAGCCTGTGCAATTATTTAGAACGCCTTTGCTTCATTTTTCCCAGTCTTGTTTTACTCACATAACCCTATATCGTTCGTGTCTATGAATGTATTTCCTAGCGAACATAACAGAGAGGAGACCACAAATTATAGGCTTGCACCTTCGTCCTGTAACTGTGGATGATGCCGATGACGAAGATCATGATGATGGAGCTAGTGAGGATGATGAGGATTATGGTGATGCTGGTGAGGAGGAGGAGGAGAAGGAGGAGGAGGAGGAGAAGGGTGATGATGATGATGATAATGACGACGAAGACGATGATGATGCACTAAGCAAATGTAAGACAAGAACTTCAAAATGTGCTGTAATATACAGAAGGTCCCAGAAAAAACCCAAATCAAACGCTTTTTATATATAATCTTTTGTTTTTCAACCAGTAGAAGCAATATAATTTCAAATAATATATTGATTACATTAATCCATACATGCTTCACTGAGCAACATTGTTTGGAAAATAGCATTTCAAAATCCATTTGTGCCAGAGTTTGGTGAAATAGTGAAAACGGATCAAACTTAATCATGACCGGGAGAAAACGCGAACTTTAAAACCTAATTAAAAGATTGTTTTCATGTGCTTTTTTTAATAATCTACAACTACAATAAACTACAACTTTTAAGAAACGCAAAACGGACAGTAACTGTTGGGTGATATTTCCACACAAATCAGATTAAGAGGCATATTACTAACAGTTAAGAGAAGGTATGGTCTAATGGGTACATAAGGCAGAAAAATAAACATCAGAATGTGTAATTTTCCTCTTAGGGATGGGCACCTTTTCAATCACAAAGGGGGCACATTTTTACTGCTCAATGGTTATTTATTGGTTTTGTAAATTCGAAGAGTTTGTTTAAATTAATTAGCTCATTTTCTAATAATAAAACTTGTCATACCTTTACAAAGAAATGCACGTTATTCCCCCTTTTATTGGAGGGGTGGGTTGGTTTATAGGCTCCTACAAGTACATGTGGACTCGTTCTGAGGTATATATCAAATTCTTTTTTTTTTTGTCAACGGAATAATGTTTGCATAAAACAAACTAATCGATTTTGTTTAATACTTACTCACTTTGAAGACATTCAACTAGTATGAGATAACAGTTTCCTCGTGCTTATGCTCTCCTCTTCTTGGATATTACTGCATCATTGCTCAACTTAATAACTGAAATAAAATGAATTTTTTGTATTGACAGTGTATATTAATAATGATGTTAATTCCGGTTTCAGTTCACTGTGTCTAAGATGACGCCATTGATGACGAGTATGAAGTCAACATGTGACGTGTTAGTACACTTGACCGACAACACCCAGCAGTTTACCCAACACTTCTAGGTTGGAAGGAAGGATACTTTGCCCGTGGCATATACCACTTCAAACTTACCCACTCGAAGCAGAAATGTATACAACATGGAAACTTTCAGAAAATATGGTACTTCAAGTCCCTCGTCGACCAGCATAGAACGTGTGCTATACCTAATCCACTGTCATTAACATTCATAACATCAGCAAGGTATCGTCTAAATTATCAATTGGTAGATTCTGAGCTTTCAAGGAGGCTGTCGCTTTCAAAACTACTGCAAAAAATCGTTTTCTTTTGTTCGAATTAGACAAAAAGATTGGACTTTAAGGTCATTCGTGGAATGAACAACTATAATCTTTGGAACTTAAACATCATTAACTATGATATTATGAGTATATCTAGCGGGAAAACATATATTGTGTTTGTTGAAAGTAAATGTTACGGTTAAAGAGCGCCTGTCTTAATCCATTTATAACCAATACTATAACTATAACTATACTATAATTTACATCATTTAATTTTAAATACAAACATTTTAGTGTGATGAGAGCAATGTTCTTCTTGGGGCGGGGGGGGGGGGGGGGTGTGGAACCATTTAATCCAAGAGGAAAGTACTAAATATTTATTCATATTTCGAATCATAGAACACCAAACAAATTACAATGTATAACTCCTCTCCTGTTTAATGAATTATCATTGGGGGGAAGAAAAAAAAATCGTTGTTTAATGTAATAATGAATAATATGTTTTCCTGCACACTACTATTTCGTGTTTATAGATGTTGTTTGAATAGATAACCGGAGGTTTGCTACGGGGTTCTAATGTCATATTTGGTAAAATGGAAAACTGTAATATTTTGTATGGTCGGTTAAAAACAGTGATGATGGGCTACGCTGGCATCACTTTAATGAAACAAGTAGTACGAGAAAAAATATCATGGGAAAACAAGAAGATAAAGGAGAGAATGAAAGATATGACGAGAGAGGGAGAGAGAGGGGGAAAGGCGGATAGAGAAAATGGAAAGAGAGGGGGGGCAGAGATTGGAAGGGGAGAGAGAGTGAGAGAGAGAGGGGAGAGAGGGGGGAGAGAGGGAGAGAGGGGGGGAGAGAGAGAGAGAGAGAGAGATAGAGAGAGGAGAGAGAGAGAAGAGAGAGAGAGACAGGAGAGAGAGTTTTTAGTATGTTATAGTCTATAATTTGGTCACTAGGTGGCAGTATATCACACACTTGATATAGCACATACAGGCCCGAATTCACAAAGGAGGTTTGTCGACAAACCGAGGTTTATGTGCGTCATACGACGCGTTTTACGCGTTTTTTACAAACCTGGTTTGTAAAGAACAAAAGGAGGTTTGGCGAAACAAAAGGAGGTTTGAGCTCAAACCTTGGTCTGAGCTCAAACCTTGCTTTGTGAATTCGGGCCACAGTGTATAGAAAAACTACATTTGCCATATTGTAGATGTTTGGCTGTTCTAATTAAAAATCAATCTCAATCATATATAGGGGAATTTCTACATCTCAAGTAGCTACTAACATAAATGTATCAGGACACATTTTAATGTCACCATTTAATATAGAAAGAATTGAATCAGAATCATTTTGCTGAAGACAAAATAAGTAGTAGAACAGCCTTCAACAGAGAGTTAGCCACTATGTTAACACACATCTCATTACCAGTAGTTATTAAAAACTGTACGCAAGAAAAAGAAATCTGTAATAAAACCAGTGTAATGTATAGATTTATAGTATTTAATAAAATAATTTCTGTTAACATATCACCATATTATTGCCATTATCCAGAAATGCTCATCACCCAAATATTACCACATGCTCATTCTGCTGGTACCATTGTATATACATATACATGAATAACAAATATTTGTACTGAATGATGGATTTGATCTACCTCATCTAACTCCATCAGTAATGGAATATGAATGGTAAGCCAGTGTACATACAACACATACTGATCAAAATAATTCATATGCTATTAAGCACGGTTGTGATTCAATCTTAACATGAAAAAAGATAATTCAGATGATCTACTGAAGAATGTATGGATATATGATGGTAGGATATAATCTTAAACAGTTTTGCTTTTAAAAAAGAAAGAAAAAAAAAGAGAAAAAAGAAAGATAGCTGGAAAGAAAGATAGAAGAAAAAAAAGAAGAAAAATAAATAAATAATGATACAAATGTTACTGAACTTTCAATACATGATCAATTATAATGTAAAATGGCTTTGTAAATATGTTATTACTTTGTAAAGTGACCCTTTAATACAGCTTGACCTACTTGTCTCTTTTTATAAACCAATACAACAAAATGAAATTAAGATAGATAGAATATTCTACTTTCGTTAACAAGAATAAATCACATGTCAATCAAACTTGTGAATTCTTAATCAGTAGATACATGATCATGCATCCATTGGGGTGATACTTGATTGAGTAATCCCTATGGCAGCTCAGTCAAGAAGCTGTACAGGCAATACAACATGCACTCATAATCTCACCAAATTGCATAGTTAAATGAAATATTTCACTCTGTCTATTTGTACAGAACTAACACTTAATAGTGTTTCTAACCTTTTTAAATTATAAATCTTGTATGTGTGTTCGATATTTTAGATGCCCAAACAATTCTAATATCATTAGACTCATGGCTTCTATGGAAGTTTGTGAATGCTGAAATGACATATGATCTCATGAGCACATATGATGAAGCATAGTAGCATGTATACACAGACCTTCCAAATAAAATATAATTTGATAGAAGATGTAAATAAAAAATAAAGAATAAGGACAATTTTGTTTGGACTAACTATTAGACAATTCTATGACAATCTACTTACAGGCAATCAATTGCAATTATTTCGGTAGCTGACATCAGTTATAGAAACTTGAATCAAACTTAATGAAAAAGGGCACAGATCTTATATAAGTAAATGTATATATAGGTTTCTGTGTGTGTTGTTTACAGCTGGTTTTCTTCGTTTGTTGCAGATGTGAAAAAGCAATTAATATATGTAGATTATTACATTCTCCATTTTGATCGCCATTTCAGAGTGATTTTTAGACAATAATTCATTCCATTACCAAACCTCTGATACTAAAAAGCCTTTGGAAAGTTGCGAAATGTGGTTTTCAAGAAGAATGATGAAAATTCCCTGGACTGACAAAGTTAGTAATGAGGAAGTTCTTACACGAGCTGGAGTGCAAAGGAAAGTGATACGTGAGATGTTGATTAGGCAGTTGAAGTTCATGGGTCACATTACACGTAAAGAAGGCCTAGAGAATCTTGCTTTGACAGGGAAAATTGTGGGAAGAAGAAATAGGGGAAGAAGGAGGATACTTTGGATGGACAGTCTGCAGAAATTGTTGGAAGAGAAGGGAGTGAAAGAACTGGGAGTGGTACTAATACAGAAGGCTAGGAGCCAAGGGTTGTGGAACAGCATGATCGCCAAAGTCAAACGATATGGAACTTAGAGAGAGAGAGACCTAACCTCACTGCCACAGTATCAAACACATCATTCTTCATGATCTAAGTCATTCAATATAATTAGCATTCTTTCCTTTATTGATTATTCACCATGGTTCATATTCACCCCTCCGTACCGTGGATGGCAAAACCTGCTCATGAATATGAGCTGTAAAAAATGTCATTTGAATACCAATTGCTACATTTTTTTTCATGACGCAAAAACATGGGCAGTATATTCCCAAGGACGATATACATTCCATGCCTAATTGACCAATGAAGCAAAGCACTATACAGCGATTACATGTGTCCCATGTCACATATCTCTTTGCTCCACACATTTCATCCAAAAATTAATGACCTCATGATAAGCCTATTGAATAATGGTGATTTCTCATATCAATACTGTTAGCCATCGTCATATCAAAAGAGATGATATATTCATGGATGAATGTATAGGGATACATGTACGTCACATTGCATAGAATCACCCTATAGGACAAGATTGTCTCTTGAGAGTTCAGTTATAATTGTTCACAATCCTGATGTCACAGTCAGGGCTCATCTTGAGATTAGAATACATGTCTGTTGAGTATATATGAGTAGCTTCTGAGCTTCTCTGCATGTATACCTTGGTCAGAGCAATCTATACACAGAGTTTGGCCAACTTGGTTTCACTGGGTTACAACATGGCATATATTCTTTTGTTTTGTGCTTGTCCAACAGAGCAGTAGTCGCCATATTGTGTCTGACTCGAACCAGGTTGGCCAAACTCTTCTCATCAATTTTTTTTTTTGTTTTGAATGATATTTTATTTCCTTCCTCATAATTTCACATAACAAGAAATTCACATAACAAGAAATTATCAAAATAAGCAATATAAAACAAGATCTTTGATACAAGACACTTCATAAGTTACATCAATCAATGAACATAGAAAAAAAAATTAAAAAAAATCTTGCATGTAACAGTGTATAATCAAAATAACAGTAGAGGAAGGTTTAAAGTGTAGATTTTTTTTGTTTTAAATGATATTTTATTTCCTTCCTCATAATTTCACATAACAAGAAATTCACATAACAAGAAATTATCAAGATAAGCAATATAAAACAAGATCTTTGATACAAGACATTTCATAAGTTACATCAATCAATGAACATAGAGAAAAAAAAAAAGGAAAAAAAAGTCTTGCATGTAACAGTGTATAATCAAAATAACAGTAGAGGAAGGTTTAAAGTTTCCTATTACCATCCTATCACAACACTTTCACACCCACCCCCCTCCCCTCTAGCCCACCCACACCACCTTTCACACACATAAACATACATACAAACACACACTGCATGCAACCTGTTCCCTCAACTCACACCACACAAACTCTTAACCCCCCCCCCCCCCCTTTTGCCCACCCATCTCATCATACCCCCTTCACGCCGACACACACACTGCATGCAACCTGTTCCGGTTTGTCCACCTGTACACGAGAGAGAATTAATAATACTAATAAATAATAATAATACCCACATCCATTAAAGTAAAAATGCATCGATTTGTTCCCATTTCTGTAAGTGCATCCCCAGTTTCCCCTTTTTGAAGGCCATTTTGTATTCCTCGTCTCTGTAATTTTTAAGCATATGTACTGTTTTCTGTACAGATGGCAAAGTTCCTTCTTTTCTAGAAATAAAAATGATATACTTTACTAAAAATATGATACAATTTATTACAAATATTCTCGCAGTATTGCCGGATATTCCCATAAAAATGGGTTTCCAATCATCAATGTCAATTTCGATTAAATGTAACTTTTGAATTACCTCCTGCCATAATCTTTTAACTTTAAGACAATCTAAAAATAAATGTTGGTATGTCTCTACTTCTAGTCTACAAAAGGAACAAAAATGGTCTGACTCAAAACCAAATTTAAAGAGCTCTCTTTTCGTATATACAGCCCCTTGTAATTGTTTGTATTGAAACTCTCTATGTTTATTACAAAGCATTGCACATTTCATCCTTGTGAATGTTTCTTTCAACTCCGTCATTCCAAGATCAAATTGACAGTTGCCATCTGTAACATGTAATGTATACTCTTTTTGAAGGTCTTCAGTGAAGTAATCATATAACCGCCTAGATTTTATATCACATAGTTTCTGTAAACGTCCAAATATCATCAATTCTATTTCAAAATTTTCAGTGTCCACTTCCATAAAATCACTTTGTATCCAATCGTTTCTAATTGCTGAAAAGATCTTTTGAATTCTAAGCAAGCTTTTAGTTTCAAAACCCAAATTTAAAAAATGTAAGATCGGTTTTAAATGACCTCTGACAATTATATCTGATGCTTGAAGTATACCTTTCTGAAATAGTTCGACATCAAAAAATGTTTTATTGCTGAGACATATACACTTATTGCTAAATATAATCGGATTATTCTTATTTTCTCCAAAGTGTCTGCATTTATCTAATTCTTGCCATGCCTTCAACATGTCTTTATAAAAAGATGGTATACCCTTCAAGTCCATTTTATTTATATCATAATTACAAAGAAATATAATTCGACCCCCCAGTGATCTGAAAAAGTGGTCAAAGGTTACTTTCCAACCTGAATACTTTTCTCCATAGAGCAACCGTTTGATCCACATTATTCTCTGAGTCTTGATAAATATCTTAAAATTCGTTACTCTGAGTCCCCCAGCGCAGTAATCTTGATATAATATTTTCCGTTTTATTCTGTCTCTCCCTCCCCAAATAAAATTAAAAGAAATCTTTTCGATTTCTTCAAAAATGTTTTGTGGGACTGTCATAAGAGACGAAACATAATTTAGTTTTGAAAATACATATATCTTCAACAATTTAATTTTGCCAAACATCGTTAAATCTCGTTGCTTCCACCAACCGATTAGTCTTTTGATTTTGCTCAAAATTTCCTTATAGTTCAAATCATCTTTTATTTTGGAATGACGTGCGAAATATACCCCTAGGATCTTTATATGTTGTACCCTATGTCCAAAAAAAGGTAAACCCGGCCTATCACTTTCCTCTCCTAACCACATAAAATTTGTCTTATCCATATTTATCTTCAACCCACTTAATTTTTCAAAGTTTTTGAAAACTTTCTTCACTTTATTAATTGAATCCATATCTTTTAAAAACAATGTAATATCATCGGCATACAAAACTTGCTTTATTTCTTTATTCCCGAATCCTACCCCTTTAATGCTCTCATCTTTCCTAATATAACGAGCTAGTAATTCGATAACTATTACAAATAAATATGGAGATAGGGGGTCACCTTGTCTTACCCCTCTATTAATTCCAAAATATCCTGTTGAGTGTCCCCCGTTCATCACGCAACTGCTAACATTAGTGTAGAGGGTTTTAACCCAAGAACATAAAACTTTACCAAACCCAAACTGTTCCAAAGCTTTAAATAAAAGTTTATGGGAAATGCAATCGAATGCCTTTTCAAAATCTACGGCAATTAAAAAGCCTACAGGCTGATACAAGGACTGAAAGAATGTATCATCAATTAACCGAACCGCTTCCCCAATATTCCGATCTTTAACATAGCCCACCTGATCGTAATGAATAATGTCCTCCAATACCTCCTTTACCCTTGTAGCTAATACTTTCGACAATATTTTATAATCTACATTTAAGAGAGTAATTGGCCTATAGTTTTTCATGTACAAAGGGTCTTTGCCTTCTTTCTCAATTAGTGTAATTACCCCCTGTCTCTGTGAGTTTGATAACATTTTTGTTTCAAAACTTTCATTAAAAGCCTCCACTATTGTTTTCCCTAAAATTGGCCAGAACGTGAAATAAAACTCAGTCGAGAAGCCGTCATTGCCTGGTGATTTGTTCCATTTCATTTCCTTTACTGCCTGATAGCATTCTGCCAGTGTTATCTTGCCTTCACAATACTCTTTATTTTCTTTACTTAATTTGGGTAATTCATTTAAGAACATATTTTCAATATCCTCTGTAATTTCACCATTTTTACATGCATATAAATTCTCGTAAAACTCCCTGATAATCTTCAAAATCCCTTTGCCATCACTCACAGTTTCCTTATTTTCATTATATATCTCCTTAATCACACTTTTCCTTTTATTTGACTTTAGTAATTGTTCAAAAAACTTTGAATTTTTTTCTCCTTCTTCAGACCATTCTGTCCTTGAACGGACTTTTAACCCTTGACGTGAATAGTCGAAAAGCTTCTCTAATTCCATTTTTTTCATGTCAATTTCATCCTGAATACTTTTATGACAATCAATATTGATCGTCAATCGATATTCCAGGTCTTTAATTTCTTTTTCCAATTTTTCAGTGTGGACTCTTCTGAGTTTTGCTCTTTCACGGGAGAATTTCATTATATATTCTCTTAATTTCATCTTCATAAAATCCCAAAATTTAATTTTGCTCGTTATTTGATTCCGCCAAGTTTCCTCTATTTCAGAAATCTTCTTTTTTACCCCATCTACAAAATCTTTTTCATTACATAGACTACTATTAAACTTCCAATACGATTTCCCATAAACAAAACTATCGACTAAATTGTTAAATTCTATTCTAACTCCAGCATGGTCAGGTGTAATAGAAGGCAAAATTTCAGACTTTCTTATCAACTTGTCTACTTTCGAAGAAATGAAGATATAATCCAATCTACTCTGAACTAATGGCTGCTTCTGTCTGAAAGTGAATTCTTTCTTATTAGGATGACGCTTACGCCACACATCAATTAAATCAAGCTTATCAAGAAAGTCTAATAATGAGTCCCTATATTTGCTTTTCGAAATATTACTTGCACCCATGTAATCCAAATAATGATTCATAATAACATTGAAGTCTCCTCCAATTATCAAGGAATATTCTTGACTAAATACAGAACAAATTATTTTATTTAGATCAGACAGAAAATCACATTGGGCGTTTTCTTTATTCCTTGTGGGAAAGTACACGCTTCCTAATATTAGCTTTTCGCCTTGACATTTGCCTTTAATGATGACGTATCTTCCCCCTTCGTCAATTAAGGTTTTTTCCACCACAAAAGTAATACCTGGTTTAAACATTACAATAACCCCCCTACTGTGGTTACTCCCGTGGCTAAAAAACATTGAGCCTTCCCAATCACCCTTCCAACTGTATTCAATGTCTTCTGTGCTAAAGGTTTCCTGCAAGAATATCATATTTGCCGACATTTTGCACCACTGAAAAATCTTCTTTCTTTTGACTCTATCTCTCAGTCCTCTGACATTAATTGAGAGTAATTTTAAATTAACCGACATCAAGAACTATGAATCTATACCTGTAACAAAGAACCTTTAGAAATGTACATAGTGGTGACAGTTTCACAGTAAATGGGAAGCTTGATGCATTTCCAACTCTAGGAAAAACAAACACTTTCAAGTTAGATGGCAAATTAAACAAGTACAGGCAGACATCGGAACCGGAAAACATACCACACATACCATCACCCCACCCTTCAACACTATCAACCACATTCATACACATAAGCATAATATATGCTGTCATGTTCGAAACCCCTCCCATCACTTATTCTAAATCATGGCGTGGCAGCCTTTTACACAAAGTATTAATACAGTCTTCTTACTGTGACAAAAAAAAACCAACACCGAAAATAAAACAGTAACTCCAGACGATATAACTTGACCTCATAATTAACGGATTCAGATAATGTGTAACTAATGATACTTTAGCCCCAGGCTCAAACGGCTATATATAATATTTTAAAAGAAAAAAAACGTAATAAACGAACGTAATAAATAAACCCCGTGCATACTTTAAGCTTCAGCAGCTTGTACCCCACCAAATGGCTTTTGATACCATTATAAACTTTACAGTATATAAGGAGTTTCTTTTTTAAGAAAACGAATTAATTAACTTTTGAACTATTCCTCTTCTTTTTTTTTCTTTTCCTTTCACTGTTAAGGACCGGCTTAAGGTAACCGTAAAAGGGCATTATTTATTTTCCCCTTTTAATTTCTCTCAAAACAGAGTCTAGATATAACATTTATAGTTGATTTAAAGACCTCGCTGGTGTCTAAAACTGGCTGGGGACGAGACTTTTCTAAATAAAAGAACAACGTCCCGCCCACCTGCCGTCATAGACAGTGACCACAAGCAGCCGGTGACGAGATCTAATTATTGCTTCACAAGGCACTAACGTTAATCCTCCTGCTAAGATTGTAAAATTACATGAATATTTACTATTAAAGGGGGGGGGGAGAGCAGAAACAAATCGACAATTATGTTGTATATTTCAGATGCCATTTATCTCGATCAACTGAAGTGTCTAGGACCAGCTGGAGACGAGACTTGTCTCAAAACACGTCCCGCCCTCCTGCCGCCGCAAAGACCATTCAGCCAATCAGCATGTCCGGCGTTGGTGACCACGAGAAGCCGGTGACGAAAAGAAACAAAAGAAACACTTTCGCCCTCCAGCTCTCGCGGACCAATCATAGCTGAGGAAGCTTCTCACGTGTTCATGGCTATTGATTAGTTGGATTACTTTGCTCACCAAAATGGAAAAGGAAAGAGAAATGCGATGTACATGTATGTATTAAGTTACACACACACATACACACATGCACACCAAACCACTCCCCCTCTCCATTTGTAAATATCTTTAAAAGGAACCTGTTCTATAATTTGCGTTGTACAGTGTTCACATTCCTCTAATGACACATTTTAAAGATTAAGTAACAAGCTAGACATCTCATGGAATGCAATAAGGCAAACCTATGCCTACATTAGTACAAATTGGCGGGTACTATTTTCTCTTTACATTCATGAGTTTTGACTGGTGCTTTAAATTGCATGGTACTTCCAACCAGATTACATCTCATGGAATGTCACAAGGCTTACATTCTTGAGTCTTAAAATCTATACCTCCAAGTACGATATGGCGGGGAATTTTTTTCTTCACTTTACATTCCTGAATTTTCGACGTTTGGAGAATTCGTTAATGCAAAAACAAAAGTTCTCACAACAGTTCTTTTCCACAATACACATATCAAGGGATTGAACTTTAATATAATTACAGTTTTTGTAATGCATATTTCCAGCTGGAGTAAATACATCTCTAAACCCACCAAGGTTGCTTAGATTTCCACTCAATGATAGAGACTAAGGGGGAGTAATAACATCTTCCTTCCGTTAACCCTGACTTTCATTCTCAGATCCATACCTCAATTGTTGATGAGGCATTCCTATTCACCCATAGCTTTAAAATGTATACGCAGTTCAAAAGAGACATTTTCATCTTAGGTTCAGATCTTCTTTTCATTATCTGTTACATAATCCATTATAATTACCATTTTCTTTCAACGTTCAATGAACACACTTCTCACAACATCAAGGGAATGTCAACGCCCCTTTCTCAATATCAAAGTGAATTTTCCTTCCCAAACGTAGCCCCAGTAAATTAAAGGCACCACAATATTTTCAACTATGTCAAATATGAATGCGTATTTTTATATATCAAGAAATAAGGAGTATAATCCATCTTCGTAAGGAGTTGATAATCCCTCAAATTGCATGAACTGCTAGACACAGCCTTTTGTCCCTCAAAATGCTGCCCCTGACGTCACTATATGTTATTCATTTATGTGACTGGTGCTTTAAATTACGGTACATGTACTTTCAACCAGATTACATCTCATGGAATGTCACAATGAAGGCTTAAATTCTTGATTCGTAAAATCTATACATACAAATACGATATGGCGGGAAATGTTTTCACTTTACATTCCTGAATATTTTACCGTTTGGAAAATGTATTTATGCAAAACAAAAGTTCTCACAACAGTTCTTTTCCAAAATGAACATTTCCAGGGATGGTACTTTTAATATAATTACAGTTTTTGTACTGCATACTTCCAGCAGGAGTTAAATACATCTCTAAACACCCCCATGTTGCATATGATTTCCACTCAGTGATGGAGACTAAAGGGAAGTAATGACCTCTTACTTTACCCTGACTTCATTCTCAGATCCATATCTCATTTGTTGATGAGGCATTCCTACTCACCCATAGCTTTCAATTGTATACGCAGTTCAAAAGAGACATTTTCATCTTAGGTTCACAGGTGTGTTCAGATTCTCATTTTCATTATCTGTTACATAATGCATTATAATTACCATTTTCTTTCAACGTTCAATAAACACACTTCTCACAACATCAAGGGAATGTCAACGCCCCTTTCTCAATAGCAAAGTGAATTTTCCTTCCCAATCTTAGCCCCAGTAAATAATGGTACCACAATATTTTCAACGATTTCAAATGTGAATGCGTATTTTTATATGAAAAGAAATAAGGAATATAATAGATTTTTATGAGAAGTTGATATTTCCTCAAATTGAAGTTACCAAACAAACTATATACCGGCAGATATAAAAAACTTGCTTTTCATTTCCTCCTTTTACCCCAGACGGATAATTGACACAAAAATTTCCAAGATAAAAAAAAAAACTCAGCAAACTTGCTAGTCTCAGTTTACCCAGAAAAAAACATACAGAGTGCAGAGGAAGGGTCAATACCTTACATGTAAAAAAAAAAAAAAAAAAAAAAATAGCATATTTGGCAAAAAAAAAAAAAAAAAAAAAAAAAAAAAAGGAAAGAAGGATTTCCTCTCCCTCTTTTCCTTCATTTCCCTTCACTCGGCTCCTATGTTTGCAAATTCCACCCCACTTTATAAAGCTTCACCTTATGATTTCCCATGAAATTAAAGCATAGCTTGAATAAACAAAAAACACTTCCTTTAAACATGTTAAAAGTCATAGCAATACCTCATCGTTTTTTCTTAGTCACTCGTCTCTTTAATTATCATGCTTATTCTTTTTTTTTCTTTCTTTTCTGGTATACATTTACCTCCATCGTTTCTCATCCAGCGGTGTTACTCTTATCGTTTGTAGTATCTGTTCCCTGCTCCTCCTCTTGGTTATTGACGATCCATACAGTCCTCAACAGCTGGAGTTCATGTCCCTTCTTTAAAGATTACCGCTAATGATGTTTGCCTCACCTTGTCCCAATCACAGGACTGGATAAAAATCATACACATGGCTCCTATGTTTGCAAATTCAAGCACACTTTATAGAGCTTCACCTTATGATTTCCCACGAAATTAAAGCAGAGCTTGAATAGCTCATTTTTCCACTCGTTCACGCATCAGCTGTATACGATGATCTGGGAAAACTGGATACCTAACAAACCAGACAAATTAAAATCCGCACTTTCCATGGTTTTGTATACTATCAAACGCAGCACTAACAAATTATTGATTCCGTGAAAGACCTACTTTCTCCGAATGTTTTCGGCTTAAATGGTGTTGTAACATTAACACTGCACTTTCATGATGATCCTTTATGATTTTGTCGTTATTCACATTTCCATTAAATCATCAAACTATAACTCCATGGCACCGGTGTCTCCCGCCACCACTGTATCTCCCGTTAAGGCTCCCGCTGTAGCTCCCTCAGTGAAACTCGCTGTGGCTGACACGGTGACTCCCGCTGTAGCTCCCGCCATAGCACTCGATCAATGTCGGGATCTTCGTTAACTGTAGCTTCCTTCTAATAGCCCCTTGCTGGCGTTCCGAGGTTCCCTTGCTGGCGTTCCAAATTCCCTTGTTTTAATGGTGTAATTCATTAACACTGCACTTTCATGATGATCCTTTATGATTTTGTCGTTATTCACATTTCCATTAAATCATCAAACTATAACTCCATGGCACCGGTGTCTCCCGCCACCACTGTATCTCCCTTTAAGGCTCCCGATGTAGCTCCCGCTGTAGCTCCCTCAGTGAAACTCGCTGTGGCTGACACGGTGACTCCCGCTGTAGCTCCCGCCATAGCACTCAATGGCACTGTCCTTGGTAATCCTAAGGCGCCCTCATAGGTTGCTCTTCCAGCAGTACTTCTCATCGGATGCTGCCCTCACTGTTCAAAGGAAGCATAAGACAGGAGATTAATGCAACAATCTGATTTTGGTATGACACCTCCGCTTTTTTTTTAAATAGCAAATTATATCCAATGCATTGTTTTAATAATATTAATTAAATTGATGAGACTGAAAAATACAGTATATATTATATGATTCATTTAGCAGAGAAAGGAGTAGGGGCTAGCTGTATGCATCATCTTGAATCCTGAAAGCTGGATGTATATACATGTATATATATTTATCAAATTAATACATTTATTGACTTACCAATCTTTCCTTCCTTCTCAAGCTTCTCTAGATGATGTGAGACATTTTTGGCTGCAGCAGGGTGAAGGATTTCTGGCGTTTCCTGAAGGTAACAAAGAGACAAACAGTTTTGATTGAATTGTGTACTACCTTGCCCAACATAATACCAACCTATCAGAATTGAACATTCCTGAAAAATGTATGCCAGAATTATTGTTAAATTATATAAACTAAACAAGACGGGCGAGGTTGAGAGAAGTGAATCAAATCAACCATACATATCCATATTTCTTGGGTTTCCACATTTCAATAATATATGATCTACTCAAGGTCAATTGCGACCCCACTGTCATACACGCGGACCTCAATTAATTGACGACATTTACCAATGTTTGACATAGAAATATATCACACCACATTGGTTTCAGAGACTTCATCCATAAGCTGTACCTGAAGTGAAGACTCTTCTGCATGGACCTCTATTCAAAGTGAAGACCAATCTGAATGAGTAGGAAGATTGTGGATCATGGATATGGTCTAAGGGGCAGTGCCCCCAAAAGTTCCTGGATTTTAAGGGTTTGTTTTGATATTGAATGATTTCTTTCTCGGCAAATATGTTTGATTCACTAAACAAAGTAATTAGCATGTAAACATATTGCTGACCTTAACACAGTCACTTTGGTTTTTAGAGGGAGGACACAAAGCAGAGGGAGGAAACAAAGATGAAGCAGGAGAAAATTATTTTTAAGCATGAGGAAAAATTTGGAAAAAAACATCCCAGAAAAGGAGATCTCAAGCCTAAAACAGCAACGTTTTTTTTCTCTGTTGTTTTTACCAACAATTCAATTTAACCCATGGGGATGTTAGCTTTCAAGCATGTCACCAAGACTGTATAAGAAGAAGAGGGCTTACTGTGTAGATGATCTTGACAAGATCCATTGCATCCATGTCTGTACTCCCATGTTCCTGGAGCACTGCACTGATCTGACTCTCTCTTAGGTTACGATGATCAATATACATCTGAAGCTTAGGCACAGCATCATCGACTACGGGTCCATGGCCGGGATAAAGCCGTTCAGGCTTGAGGGAGACAAGTAACTCCAGAGATTTCATGTATGTGTAGAGGTCTTCAAACACCTGAAAGAAAGAGTGGAAGAGATGGAGAGAGAGAGAGATAGAGAGAGAGAGAGAGAGAGAGAGAGAGAGAGAGAGAGAGAGAGAGAGAGTAAGAGCGAGAGATGGGGAAAAGAAAGTATAAACAAGGGAAACGCTCTCGGCGGTCTCGCCTGCATAACGCAATTCAATATGATAAACCAGAACGTCAATGACGTACATTGTAGTGCTCATCCGCATCTCGCAACAACAAATATCGTGGTACACTTTTGAACTGGTCAAAAAATAAAAATGTGATGCCCTGGAAGGGACATAATTTCATTTCATTTGCATAAAGTACCATAAATAATCAATGGAGCAAAATCTCAAAATTCTGTGTAGAAGTTTAGTGTTCCAAATTTAGCTCTACCAGATAAGGCAAACCAAATCAAAATCGGTCAAGAAATGAGGGAGAAGAAGCAATTTTTGTTATTTTTGGAATAAATTTGCATAAATTACCATAATTAATTAATGGAGAACAATTTCAAAATTCTGTGTAGACCTTTAGTGTACCAAAGTTAGCTCTACGATATAAAGCAAACCAAATCAAAATCGGTCGAAATATGAAGGAGAAGAAGCATTTTTTGTGATTTTTAAATTATTTTTGGAATAAATTTGCATTATTATCATAATTAATCAATGGGAGTAAAATCTCAAAATTCTGTGTAGAAGTTTAGTGTTCCAAATTTAGCTCTACCAGATAAGGCAAACCAAATCAAAATCGGTCAAGAAATGAGGGAGAAGAAGCAATTTTTGTTATTTTTGGAAAAAATTTGCATAAATTACTATTATTAATTAATGGAGAACAATTTCAAAATTCGGTGTAGAAGTTTAGTGTACCAAAGTTAGCTCTACCAGATAAAGCAAACCAAATCAAAATCGGTCGAGAAATGAAGGAGAAGAAGCATTTTTTGTGATTTCAAATAAATTTGCATAAATTAGCATAGATAATGAATTTCACGATTCTGTGTACAAGTTTTAAATCCCCTTCCTAGCCCTATCATATGAAACAATCAGAATCAAAATCGGTTGAAAAATAACGAAGCATTTTGAAAATCTTGATGATGATGCCACAACATAGTCCAAGTCTGTTGACCTGAAATGACCTTTGACCTTGACTTTGTGATCTGAAATTCTACTCACATGATTGGGGATCCTTGATTACCCTATAGTCCAAGTTTCATTGACTCAGAACTTATACTTTAAAAATTATATCAAAAATTCAAAAACTTAACCTTAGGTTAAGTTTTCGATGATGATGCTACAACATAGTCCAAGTCTGTTGACCTGAAATGACCTTTGACCTTGACTTTGTGATCTGAAATTCTACTCACATGATTGGGGATACTTGATTACCCTATAATCCAAGTTTCATTGACTAAGAACCTATACTTTAAAAATTATATCAAAAATTCAAAAACTTAACCTTAGGTTAAGTTTTTGATGTTGACGCCGTCGCCGTCGCCGCCGCCGCCGTCGCCGCCGCCGTCGCCGCCGCCGTCACCGGAAAAGCGGCGCCTATGTCTCGCTTTTTGCTACGCAGGCGAGACAAAAATCAGTGAATGACATGATCAAATATAATAAAAGTTTTTGTGTAAAGACGAATGTGATATGAAATTGGAACAAACAAGTTAACCTTTAGGCCTCATAAAAGAATGGTATTGTGTTCATTACATGTAAACATGCAAAGAGAAAGACATTATTCTTACATACTTTCTATGCAGGTACCGGGTATATTAAATCTATCAATACTATATGATAAAGAAAGTAATAATATGTTTATCTGAGTGTATGTGTGTGTGGGGGGGGGGCACATGGTTATAAACAAATAGGTAAAGAGAATAAGGTTACCTTTTCACTAAGGGGGGGGGGGGATCACAAATCTGACCGAAAACTGATGACAAGCAAGAAAGCAAAAAAGTTGCTACTTTTAGTATAGGCGTTATTATTTTTAAAATCTCTGAAAGTCAATTTTGCTGTTGGGCACACATATCCAAATTCGTAAAAAATCATTCCATTTTTTAGTAAAGGTATGCCAGAGTGGGGTTCGCCAATTAGAATTTGAAATGTTTGTTTCACATCCTCAAAAATCTAGTTCATTGTGAATGAGATTTACGGATCCCTGTCAGTCATCCTTAATAGCAAGTGTTTGGTTCATACTAGCTTGGAGGTGTTACTTACAGCTGTACCTTCTCCTAGAACACAGTCACCGGTAAAAACTGTGTTCTCTTCCTCTAGTACTAATACCATATGATCATCAGTATGGCCTGGAGTGTACACAGCCCTACAATCAAAGAAAGTAAAACGTTTTATTAGTTCAGGATGACGGCTTTCATTTTTAACATGAATACTAAATCATTATTATTGAAACATATTTGTATCTTACACCCAGTAAATAAGATCGATTGATCGATCTCTATTGAAAAACAAGTCAGAAAAAATCTTGGAACCAGCGAGACTTGAACCTGCATCTACTGCGACTCTAAGCCACAAATATGTTTCAATAATTGAAATTTCACCCAGGAAGCATTACATTTATAAAAGTTAATCATTATTGTTCTGAGTGCATTAGATGAAAATGTAAAATATATTAAAAAAACAAAGGCAATGTAATTGGTCACATGGTGTCATGTGACTACTGTAAAATTAGTTTTGACATTCTAGTCATCCTATTCCCTCATAAAGGATGGGTAATTATTATTCATGATGGATACAAGAAATATATAAAGGGTATGCATTATGTGTTGACAAAAATCATTTGTCCTCATTCACATTGTTATCCAGTACATACATAACAAGGTATGACTTATGTTGAGCATTTACAAGAGTGACAATAGCCGTCACCTAACAAACATAGCTACATCATATAAATGCAGAGAAACTGACCTCAATGTAGCCCCCTCTGTTGTTACTTTCTCTCCATCTTGAAGGTAGTTGTATTTGAGTTTACCTCCACTGATCTCTTCATCTTGGTAAGGATGACGTGGCAGCTTAGACACCTTCACATTGTCTTCTGTAAAACAAACGGTAGTGATCATTCAATTCCAGATTATACTGTAAAACCAGAAAGTTTGCATGAAATGTTCATGAATTATGCAAGTGCTTCAGATTCATGACAGTTTTGTGCCAGGAAATAATTTAATCACAATTGACAAAACACTGAATTAGCACAATTCATGAAAGATTCTTGACATTAAAGTTTGTGGTCTTTACAATAGTTCCTCTCAATGAAAATCATTCTGAAGAAATGCAATTGCCCATTAATTTGGGCAATTTAGTAAAAACTTATTAAAAAATTACCAGATATTGTAGATATGTAGATATTGCACTGCTGTTGTGACTTTTTGTTATCATTGTTTCAAAGGAGCGATTGAAGTGCAGTGTGTTGATACTGGCTACAGATATAGAACCAGGTAAATCATTTCTAAGAACACTTTTAGTGACTTACGATATGATTTGATATGATTATAAAATCATGTCATAGATGAATACAACATACATGTACATGTATACAGACACTCTAAACATGCCATGTTATTATGATTATTATTGATAAGCTTTCAAGTTCACTTACCTAACTGAAGTTCTTGAAAGATCTCAGCTATCCCTCCTACATGATCATGATGCCAATGCGTTACGAGGATCTCTTGTATTGATGTTCCATTCTCTGCAAGAGTACTCCTTAAATTCTTGAGAAACTCAGGTTTGTTTTCCTCCCCAGTATCGATCAACACTCTCCTATAGACACACAAAATAAAAAAGCAAAACAGAAAAATTATTTATACAATAGAGAAAGTAATAAGTGTCCAGCTCTGATGGAAGAACATGTCAGGCATTTATCACCAGAGCCCCGTCTTGAAAGGAATTGCGATTGATCCAAATCAATAGTAAGTCCTCCAATCAATCGCAAGTTTGCAGTCTCTTATCTGTATAGTTGCGATTGATATCAATCACAAATAAGTTGCGATTGATATCAACTCTATGTAAGACGGGGGCCCTGGTACATTGATCAATGCTTTACAAATAAATGAAATTTGAATTTTTGAAATGCACCTGTTTCCAGAACCAATCAAGTAACAATTGGTTCCTTGTAGATGCCCAGGACTGGCATTGTCTCCTAGAACTCTCCACACAAGATCAGATACTTGAGAAATGTTAGGAATGTATGCAGACATGATTAAAGCTGTGAAAGGTTATGTGGTATAGTCCTATATTGGTTTGCTACCAATGAGAGAATGTGATGGTACCCTCATCTTACACACTTCCTGTCACTTTATCATGCATGAAGTAAACACTTTCAATTCTCATTGATTAGCTATTGTTAGAACTTGTTGCAAAAGAGAAAATGAAACAAAGTTTGTTGCACATTGTCTGTTGAGAGCCAGAAGGGCATTAATCCTGTGTAATCAGTATATGAGTAGATACCCTTCTGGTTCTCAGCAAACAATATGTTTCAAACATATAATAGGCTAATTGTTATACCAACAATGTAGATGGCTTAATGCACATTTTGGTTTTTCTATAATTTCATATGCCAGTAGTATTCAACTATACCTTGTTCCTGTTCCAACTATATAACAGTTTGTTCCAGCAAGGGTATAGGGGTTAGGGTTTAGACCAAGAACTCGCCACACAAAATAAGATAACTGTGATACCTCTGGAAATGCAGCGGCCATATCCTTGGTTTCGATTATAAATCATATACATGTATTATACAATGAAAATATAGTCTGAATCCTGTTTTCCAATAATCACTGTCTGTTTGAAAATGCTACTCCAAATAAGTTGTCAAAAAGGTAAGGTACACCGCTATTATCGATGAAACATGCAACAATATGCCAAAGTTCACACAGAATTTTACCAAATTAAATGTAAAAGCAAATCAGCACAGTTAAAGCTGCTAATACATAGCCCAGCTTTTTCATGCAGACTGCTTCCTATGTTACCTCAAAGGCACTGAGGCAGGGGTACATACCTGCATAATTGCTGAACGGCAGTATAGATTGTAAAAGCAAAAATCTAGCCTTTCCTCATGCCATAAAATTGTCAATCAGCGACACTTGAGATTTAAAAAAAATACATATTGCCTGTCAGTAGAAAGCATACATAGTTCTAGATTATACATGTAGATCATTGGGGTGAATAACCGTTTGGTAGACAACCAGTTTGTCTACTTCCCACATGGTCTAATATTCATTTTGTCTACTTATCATTTGGTTGAATGAATTTAGCCATTCGAAAATCGGGGGTGCGTTTTATACACAGCTAAAAAAAAGAGCATATAACACTGAGTTCCTATAGGGAATATATTTATTCAGATGGTCATATCTCAGCCAATAGTTAACATATTCAATTTGTTTTTGACAGTTTGACATTTTTTTTTATGCTCTTTCGGAAAATGAAGAAAAAAATTGAGAAATTCTAAAAATAGATTTTTTGATGACGTCACACTTTACCACTCTTTTGCCAGGCACAGTGCCAGGTGGAGGGGCATAAATCAAAACGAAAAATAAATCTAAATATTTTGTTTGTTTTTTTGTACCTGTGTATGAGACGCACCCTGACTTTCGATTTTTTTTTTTCGGCGGGAAAAGTGCGTCTTATACACAGAGATTTACGTCATATTTAAATTAAGGTACAAACTTGTAAGTTGTACTGAAATGCTTGTTGATTTTTCTGTTTTATGTGTGTAACAGTGTACCTATGGTGAGCTGAGTGTGTGTCAGTTATTATGTGAAGTGCGTCACCTGTATAAAGCATGATATGTCAGTGTGTTATGCAAGATTATGTATTGGCATTGTCATTGCGCTCTCTACATAAGTGAGCCCTCTCCCACTTAAATTTGAAACTGCTGGAGTGGATCAGCCAAGCTAGGCAATGGGAGCGCGTAAACTCACTGTTAGGCGCGCCCAATGCGTAAATTTCCAAGTGTACCAACTACAAAATTTATATTTTGAGATATCGCGATCTAAAAATTTGATGTCCGATCGTGCGTGCGTGCTTCATCTAAAAAAGTCATAACCAGAACGTCAATTACATAGCGCTCATCCGCATCTCGCAACAATGTTAATGTAAATGTTATGTGGTACACTTTTGAACTGGTCAAAAATTAAAAATTTGATGCCCTGGAAGGGACATAATTTTATTTAGCTGTACAAGATTAAATAGAAACTAAAGGAAATGGAATGAAAATTGGTTGAAAAATATTATAGTTTTATGACAAGCAGGACTCAAACTTAGTTAGAGATAAATGTAAACATACTCACCTTTTATTATGATAAGAAAAGGACAGAGGTATAAATAGTCAGTAAATTGTCAACAGAAAAATATGGCAACATAACAATTTTGTAAGGGACAAAAACAAGTTAGTGTGAAAAAATTTAAACAACTTGAAGAATTAGGAGGTAACAAGAGAATGAAAACAATGCATGCATATTGCATAATACTGATGATTTAAGACAAAATTAAATATTGTGATCTTTCAGCCATTTGTGATTGCCATGCCTAGACCTATCCTGGCCTTGCGTTAGAAGAGCGCCCGGGAGTAGCGCTTTGCTGAAAACAAAATGCGTTCTGAACATTTAATTTTCAACCTCTCTTTTCTCCTCTTTTTTAATCCACAAATCAAGTGTTTTCTGTGAGGGATCAAATTTGCAAATAATCATCCTAATATTTTGCACAAAACTTTAAAAATGAAATGAAGGAGAAGAAGCATTTTTTGTTATTTTTGGGAATAAATTTGAATAAATTACCATAATTAATCAATGGAGCAAAATCTCAAAATTCTGTGAAGAAGTTTAGTGTTCCGAATTTAGCTCTACCAGATAAGGTAAACCAAATCAAAATCGGTCGAAAAATGAAGGAGAAGAAGCATTTTTGTGATTTCAAATGAATTTGCATAAATTAG
Source organism: Strongylocentrotus droebachiensis (assembly GCA_035222895.1). NCBI lineage: Eukaryota > Metazoa > Echinodermata > Echinoidea > Camarodonta > Strongylocentrotidae > Strongylocentrotus > Strongylocentrotus droebachiensis. Next base: position 111,794 of record JAVYIG010005323.1, on the reverse strand, counting down.
CATAGATAATGAATTTCAAGATTCTGTGTAGAAGTTTTAAATCCCCCTCCTAGCCCTATCATATGAAACAATCAGAATCAAAATCAGTTGAAAACTAACGAAGAAGAAGCATTTTGAAAACTGTGGATGGACGGACGGACAGACGGACGACGGACGCCACGCCATGGCATAAGCTCGTCGGGCCCTTTGGGCCCGATGAGCTAAAAACAACAAGCCCTAACTTCATGCATGGGGTTTATACAGCAAAATACAAAAATATGATCCATCGAAAATAAGGTAATGTCATAATTTGCAAGGCAAAGTATCATACAACCAGTCGGTACCACTCATTACTTACAATTTTGAGGATATTTGCTCTCAAAATGAAGATTTCCAGACCCTTATCAGTAAGTTGATAATTTTTTGGAGCGGACGCAAATAACTGCAAAATGTGCCGGGGGGGGGGGGGGGGGGGGGGGGGAGGTAGTGAGCACTAGTTAAAATAACATCACTTTTTTAAATAAAATTTAACTCATAACCCCCCCCCCTCCCGTTGTCGAGCAAATACGATCTCCATCGAAGCAGTTCGCCAAAGTTGACAGCCCTAGCCCTGTCCTCTATTTTTCAACATGTCATCACTGCACTTCACTCTACTCTAGCTCTCTAGCCCTCTAGCCCTCTAGCCCTCTAGCCAGCGCGGCGCCAGCTAGCTCTCAACTCTTCAAAGTTCAAGTTCATGTCTTGCCAAGTCGAAAATGACTTTCACAGATATTAACGAGTGGGACTTAACAAGGGATAAATTACTTGTTTCGAGTGGTATTTACCTCGTCCCTGTGCCAACAATGTAAGTATTAGTGCCACGAAGCGTCATGGGTCCAGGATTGCATCCTAAAACTCGAATTATTCGAGCTGAAAGACGTTCGATATGTGGAATTATAGTGCTCATTTTGCCGGAGTAACTTGTTAGACTAAATCAATTTTATCATGTGACCTTTGACATGATTTTTGTTTGTTTCCTCTCGCATTTTCTCACTGAAAAAATCTCGTTGCAGTATGGTCGCACGATAAAACTCGCAGCGAAGTTAGAGCGAGAGAGTTAGATTGTGACTGATCTTCAAAGATTTCCGGTTTGTTTTGGCTTGGTAAAGTTGGTATATTTTCTTACTTTACCACTGTCTTTGATACTTAACCGATGTAAATCTGTCATGGTTTTCAGATTTATCGCTGGATCACGGCAAAGATGACTTCAACAAGGTAAAAACATGACTCATTTGAGCAAGTATCAGTTTATATGTGACGTGTTTTTGCATTGCCATTGACTGAGTACACATTGAATGTTGAATGGTATTTGACAAACCACACACGGGTTTGAGTGTGTGGGCACAGCCTTCCAATGCTTGCTGCAATACATGCTAGATCTACATCATACATGCAGCTAACTTCAAAAGGCCCAAGTGATCAGCAATGCTAACAATTTTGAGTAGATCTAGATTTAAACTATTGAAGCAACCATTATCTTTGGCCATTTGACTTAGACTACAAAATATCAGCAGAGGCAAGGAAAAAAGTATCAATAAAACTTAAAAGATGAAAATTAAATAAAATGTCACATTTTTTAGGGATTTTATATTTTTTTAATTTACCGAGTGATCAAGATGATCAATGACACTGAAATACTCCAGGCGATTGCAATTCTGAACAGGCTATCTACATGGGCAGCGAGTGGCGAATGAAATTCCACTTTACCAAGTGCTACGTCCTTTGAATCTCCAGGAGAAGACTTGACCTCATTAACCAGTTAACTGAGCATATTCAATAATGGTACCACACATATGTGACATTATTAAGATGGGCAACAATTTACTGCAGTACATTTAGAGTAAAGTACCCGGTTTTCGGCCACTTAAGACAAAATCCTATTTATTGGACTCTTTACTTCCTATTTATTATCATTTCTTGTTCAAATCATGAAGCAAATATTATTATTATTTAAACAAAAAAAGAATCCCCCAAAAAAATCACGAATTGCCATGACAATATTCATTTCAATTTTCACTGTTTTGGAGCCGGTTATCGGCCGAGCGTTTCAGTTTACGGCCGCATGTACAAAGTCAATAGGAAGCGCTCGCGCGCGCGTGCGTTTCTGCGCTGATGTATAGCACAAGCGGGCGGAGCAGGTATCCCACGCCGGAGCTCCCGGGTGCTCGCCTGGCCGAATACAGGCACAGCGGTGATCGGAAGTTGGAATCTGAATTAGACGGACATATCGTGTGTGCGTCGCGGTGTGCGGCTGCATTGATTTAATACATGCGATGAGATACTTTTGAGCTTGCGACCAGCACAAAATCGGGCTCTATATCTGAAAAATACTTGAAATAAAGCTCATTTTATGGTACCCATATTTCTTACATACACGCGTAAGAAACTCGATTTTTCAGATTTGGGTAGCGGGACCGCCGATTACATCGCTAAAATGTGATATTTTAGGATATATTTTTCATTGCAAATGTGGTTCTTCAGTGACACTGGCATGGTATGGTATGTGTGGGATATGTGTTATGCTATTATGCGATGTATTTTAAAGTGATTTTACCATGTATCCAACCAATTGGCCGAAAACCGGAGCTGACCGATTACCGGGTACTTTACTCTACGTAATATTTTGTAAAACCTGCTGTATGAAACTTTCAAATGTTATGATAAACAATTTGATGAATCAATGACAATATTAAATACAAATAAGTAACAAATGCGAATGGAATGGAACTTGTTTCGTTGGTGAAAATTCCTTTGTTTTGCAGATATTTGAGCCTACTTTCACTGATTGGGCCACTGATATTCAGCCAGCTAAGTTCCGCCATTTTCTAATTTTGGTTGTGAACACAGGTTACTGAACAGTGACACAGGTCAGCGGCAAGCTATCTGCTCATTTGAGATAGACAGCAGGGAATAATTTTCCTGGTATCGCATCGCAATTTGCTATGCATTTTTGCATGACTGCTATACAAAATATCTTTTGTGTAGCAGTTTTCTTCCATAGAAATGTACAGAATTTCATTTGAAATATTTATCCATCGGCTGAAATTGCTAATCAAAAAATTTGAGGAATATTATTCCCTGGACAGCAAACTGTCAGATATTGCGCAACTGCTTTAAATGATGTCACTCAGTCACTGGTAGAGTGTCCACAACTCACGCTTTTTTATTTCATTGAAATCAGGAGGAGGAAACTAAGCAGTCATCTCACGAGAAGGAGGGGAAAAAGAGCTTTAAATATACTATATATGTCCCTTATGCAGCCAACATCAAATTCTGTAGAATTTTGCAGGAACTATGAATATGTCATGTATGTTCTATCTGTGAAATTTAAACATTAGCAGTAGTCTATCCTAGTATTCAAATTATGCAAGTAAACTTGTTTACCTTCTAGACTTCACTGTCAGACAGTATTGAGTGACTGACTGACATATTTTTTTCTTTGGTAATAATTAACATACATTAAATAAGCTGTAACAGGTACATCAGCATTTGTCTACATGTACATCAATAACCCACTGCTTGTAATGCCCAAAATTAAACCGATTAAATCTTTGTGCAGCACAAAATGTTCAACCATACGGTAAAAGGGTCTGAAAATCAGACTTTTACAGTGATTGCAATCACTTAATTCAATTTGACTACTAATGGTCATTATTTTCCCACTAAAAGCTGTTTTCAAGCCCTTTCGTTTTGAGGGAAGTTCTAAATTAGTATTATCTTTCAATTTTTTTTTTACCTGCAAATGGGACATAGTACCTTTGAAAATAATTTTACAAAATTTCTTTCCATTTTAGTATTAAAATCATGTACCAAAATGGTATATGATTCAACCTAATGATTTGATAGTCCACCTTGTGTTGTAATAGTAGAGTATTTTACCGGTATAAAATTTCAAAATATTGATTCTTTGGTTTACAGGTTAAAGCTAGTATGAGGTCCATCCTGTTTATGATTAGACCAACATTCCAACATATCCTGGGAGAACCAGGTCCAGGTGGATAAAGTAGTCACAAAGTCCAACTGTATGCTTGGGATGATTCGTCGTAACCTGTCTGGTTAATCTTCTAAGAGGTTCAGAGGCCTCGTCTAGAATATGCATGTACCGTAAATCTCTGTGTATAAGGCGCACCTGTTTATAAGGAGCACCCCTATTTTGAAGAAGAAAAAAAAAAACGAAAACACACGTGGGGAAGGATTACATTTAACATCGAGGTGCAGTTGAAGGCGCCGATTTGTGCTTGTGAACTTGTCACAAATAAAAGTAACAATGTCGTTTTTAGAAGAATGTGTTAGATCATTACTGTAAATTAAAAACAGTAGAGTAGGCCTACCTAGGATAAAACCTTGTGGTACACCAAAGCAAAATTGGAGGAATTATTATTATAAACTACATATTGAGATCTATTAGAAAGATTACTTTGAAACCAAGATGACAGACAAATTTGAGTGTTGTTCTAGTTTCTGAGTGGTGAGTCAACACACCGATTACTGAGCTGGGAGACATTGCCAGGCATAGCGCCATAAATAAAAACTAAAAAACGTCCCGCAACCTGGGTGTTAGAACATCGAGATATAGGAACATCTGCTATCATGGCTTCAAAAAGTCATGATAGCAGATGTTCCTATATTTGTTTGTGTACCTGTGTAGAAGACGCACCCCCGACTTTCAATTTTTTTTCGGCGGAAAAAAAGTGCACCTTATATACAGAGACTTACGGTAGCTTTATGGATCCTTATTCAAGCAAACACTTCAACAAACTAGAGAGAGTTCAGATCGGAGGGGCAAGATTTTTCACCGGCAAATATGGAACAGATGTCCATGTATCAGACCTGAAGAGTGAAATAAAATGGCAACCACTACATATCAACGTTATGTGGCTAGGCACTCATTCTTCTTCAAATCCATCAAAGATAAAGTTGCCATACCCAGACCTGAATACATCACACTACCCCAGAAGACTCTGGAGGGACAGCATGGTCTCTCCTTCTAAAACATAAGATGCAACACGGATGCCTTCTTGAATAAAACCATTTGAGCCTGGAATCTACTTCCCCCTAAAATTGTTGCCTGCAAGTCAGTAGAAACTTTCAAAACCAAAATTCTAACAAACTTTGTTATATTAATTTCTTGCAGTACCGGTACGTGTATGTTGAAGAAGCTAAGTGAAGATGCACTCACCAAGGAACCTGAGGAGGTCTTTGATCTCTTGGAGAAGCTTGGAGAAGGGTGAGTACAATGCTTCCTCACAATTTCACACTTTGACATTTTAAGAAATGAAATCAACTTTTATTTATTTTTATTTTATTTGACCTATATAATCATTGAATGTTTGTCCAATATATTGTGCTATTTCATTACACTAATGTGATTATTTGGCAGTTGAATATTACAGGACCCAGGAATGTGGTGTGAAATATCTATGAGCTGATTCTGTGTACTGTACATACAGGTCAGAAAAAGAAAACTTTTGTCAATGCACCTGTAAGTGTTAAGCTTATCTGAGCAAATTCATTTACATTTCCAGAAAAAAAAATTCAAGCACCTATTTTTTTTTCACCAGAAAATATAATATTAGTTTATCATAAACAATTATTATACATTAAAAAAGCAACATTATTTGAGTTAGTGACCATGCATCTTAATATTCAATAACCAACTATCTCATATGTCCCTGTAGTTCCTATGGCAGCGTGTTCAAGGCAATACACAAGGAATCTGGGCAGGTATTGGCCATTAAACAGGTACCAGTGGATACAGATCTACAAGAGATCATCAAAGAGATCTCAATCATGCAGCAATGTGACAGCACATATGTTGTCAAGTACTATGGAAGCTACTTCAAGAACACAGACCTCTGGGTAACTAGATTTGCTTTATTATTTTAGCCTCATTCAAATAAAATGTGTTAAATGGCATTTAAATAAATAGGAAGAGGAAGAAGAGAAAAAACCCTGCTGTAGCAAAATAAGTTAAATGGTATAGTATGTCCCCTTTTTAATGTCCTTTTTGTAACCTGCACGTAACATTCTGTTTTTAATTTGTCTCAGTGATTTCCCTGAAGCAGTTTGTGTCATATCTAAAGGAGGCTTCTAAGACACTGTAGAGAGGTTCATATAAATGGTTAAAGATTTTACTGTATTTATTTGGTATGACATGTCCTTGCAAAATAGAGTACAGATATTAGTAATGCTGAGAGCAGATGAGACAGAAGATCACCAATATGAGGTAGAATCTGACTCGGAGATATGTTTGTTCAGTGGAATGTACATATAGGCCACTGTTATGGGACACAGAGAGCTTTTGTTTGACATAGGTTTATTTTTCCCTCATTTATTCAATCCCTAAATGATTAACTATTCAAAGAATTTATTGATTAATAAGGCAATCTGATAGCCCATGATATCAACAATTCTTTATAAATTGTTTGATGATCAGTAAGAAAGAAACTACATTGTTAAAGTTTTTTTGTTGTAATGTACATGTAATACTAAATTACTGAACTGCACTTTCATCTTCTCTCTTAACTCTTTGCATGCTGTAAACTTTGTCCTACAGATTGTAATGGAGTATTGTGGAGCAGGTTCAGTGTCAGATATCATGAGGAGAAGAAATAAAACGGTAAGTAACATGAATAGATGTAATCATATGTGCTTCTATTCAAACATGGTTTACTAGCTTAGTCTTAGTGATAGTGATAGTGGTGGTTATTTTACCTGACAGCTAAGAAAGGAATAAATGCTTGTTAGTAAGCAACCAGAGGACCGACTGCTTAAGGTCCTCTCCAAGGGACCAGGTAATGAGGATTAATGCCTTACCAAAGGGCACTAGCGCATCGACTTGGTTTTCGAACTCGGGTCACCTGATAACAAGACCAATGCTCTACTGACTGAGCTATCGCGCCTCCTGCTTAAAGGAAACCAAAACCTTCATACTAAGTTACTTTTATTGTAAAGTTTAAGATATTTAAAAAATATCAGTGAAAATTTGAACAAAATCGGGCAAGGAATAAGGAAGTTAGAGCCTTTTGAAATGACTAGTCACTAGAGGGCGGTATTCAATTTGATGACATCATCTGTGAACAACTCTCCATGCCTTTTGTACATCAAATTTCATGTTTTTCCTTCTTTCTTGTAATTGAGATAATCTACTCCCCTGAATGCAAGATATAGAATGCAAAATGATATTCTACTTCACATGTTATGAAGTCGGATCAAGAACACAAATAAATACGAAGAAAACAAATAAAATTGTGAAATTTTATGTAGAAAAGGCATGGAGAGTTGTTCACAGATGATGTCATCAAATTGAATACCGCCCTCTAGTGACTAGTCATTTCAAAAGGCTCTAACTTCCTTATTCCTTGCCCGATTTTGTTCAAATTTTCACTGATATTTTTTAAATATCTTAAACTTTACAATAAACGTAACTTATTATGAAGGTTTTGGTTTCCTGACTTGTAGATTTTAGAGAGAGAGCATTCAAGTAAAGTTTAAACTTTATATTATTCTTTATTAGTCTAACCCAATTTCACAATTAGTGAGTCTTATGTAGTCTCTATAGGCAATTGAAATGTAACTGTTACAGTACATTATATTAAATAAAACATACACTGACTGCATTTAATTGTTTGATTGTTTTCCTCAAATATAAACATATTTGAGGGGGGAAGCGGATTAGCATGGCCCCTGAGCAAGGATGACATGTAAACTGTGAAGCGTTCCATATTTTTCGCACTTAGTGATTAAGATGTTATCGTAGTACATGGAATGGGAAAAAACGGAAAATAAATATTTATTTGGTACCATGACAACTAGATTGTTAGGTATAGAATCATATTTGAGTTTTTTTTTGTTTGTTTTTTTAACCACTAATAATTTACACAATTCCAGCTCTATTTTTTACTTTTTTGTTGTTGCATTTGTGTTTTTATTCTTCATACCTAACTCCACCTCCCTTACATTTCATCCCTCCCCCCTCTCTTTTTAACCCTTTATGTCGCTTTGTTCTTTTTTTCTTATATCTGTCTTTCACTCGTTATGCCTGTTTTGTTTATCTAGTTAAATGAAGCTGAAATAGCAACCATTCTCTACTCCACACTGAAAGGCTTAGAGTACCTCCACTTCATGAGGAAGATACACAGAGACATTAAAGCAGGAAACATACTCCTCAACAATGAGGGTAATGCCAAACTAGCAGACTTTGGAGTTGCAGGACAGCTCACTGTAAGTTCTCTAAAACATTATTACATCATAGATTTAGACCATGTATACTTGTATTTTTGTTCTTCTTTATAAATATGCCACTTCTTGCTATTCTACATTGTCACGTAATTGGTTACCAAGATGAAGTATGATCTCTACATCATCATTTAACAAGTTTTCACATTAAGAAACATGAGTAGTAATGATAGGCTGTTATTCCATAATTTATAGTGAAAAGGATATCTTTCCACAGGGCCACATGACCCACAGTTCCGAGAACATGGAATATGGTTTCACTCAACTCTGATCACCATCAGTGAGAGCTTGACCATTTTTCTAAAATGTATACTATTTCTTTTGTCATCTCAATCAAAGACCTTGGTTAACCATCTAATTGGGCTGCATATTGTTTTCCTTCCAGGACACTATGGCAAAGAGAAACACAGTGATAGGAACACCATTCTGGATGGCACCTGAAGTCATCCAGGAGATTGGCTATGATTGCAAGGCTGATATCTGGTCATTAGGTATCACAGCATTAGAGATGGCTGAGGGAAAACCACCATATGCAGAGATACACCCTATGAGAGTAAGTATAGAATAATACCTAGGGTATCAAATCTCCAGAAGTTTGGCCATGATTGCAAGGCTGATATCTGGTCATTAGGTATCACAGCATTAGAGATGGCTGAGGGAAAACCACCATATGCAGAGATACACCCTATGAGAGTAAGTATAGTATAATACCTAGGGTATCGAATCTTCAGGAGTTTGGCCATGATTGCAAGGCTGATATCTGGGCCCCGTCTTACAAAGAGTTGATATCAATCACAACTATGTACATAAGAGATAAGAGACTGCAAACTTGCGATTGATTTGGATCAATCGTATCTCTTTGTAAGACAGGGCCCAGGTCATTAGGAGGGCAAGTATGGGATGTTCCGTGGTTGTACTAAGTATGGAATAGTACTCAGATGGAAGAGAGTGTGTATGGAATAGTCTTTAGGGGAATGGGGTAGTTATGGAATAGTCCATTGTAGGATGGGGGTAATTATTTAATTGTTCTTCAGATACGGAGGGTAAGAAAGTACTTTGTATAAAGAGTGTGCCAGCCTCTTACAGATGATAGTCATGGTCATGTTTGTTTGAATGGTATTCACAAGCCACTCTAGCAGCTGAAAGCTCTGTGCAAATAGGTTAATGCACATTGCTCTTGATTGCCGTTCGATCACAATCGACCTACATTGTGTATTCATGCGCTTTGTTTCTCATCTCATACAGGCAATCTTCATGATCCCAACGAAGCCACCTCCTACGTTCAGAGATCCAGAGAAGTGGTCCCAAGACTTCATTGATTTCACCTCCAAGTGCCTCATTAAGAGCCCTGAAGACAGAGCTACAGCTACAGATTTATTACAGGTAAGTCTTGATCCTAATATCAATCATCAGATTTCTTTAAATGATTATGAAAGATGTAAGTCGTGAAATATATGAGGCAAATCTGAGGTATAACTTTGATTGTTTCCTCCTAAAGGAAGTCCCAATTTTATTTTCATAGTTAAATAGTTTCATACTTGTTGCTTGTTTCAGACTTGATCAACTAAACGTTGCACCAAGTTTGGCTACAAAAATTTATATTGGGAAAGGAAGATACATTTTTCATGCCTCCTCAACGAAGTAGCCGGGAGCATTATGTTTTTGGGTTGTCCGTCTGTACATCCCTTTCTGCTGAATGCATTATCTCAAGAACCGATGGATGGATTACCATCAAACTCAAGACAAGTATGTAGCTTGCAGAGCCAATGAACTGGATGAGATATTGGGGTGACAAGGTCAAAGGTCACAGGGTTCATTATGTATGCAAAAATTAGCTTGTGATCGCATTATCATTAGAACCGACGGATGGATTACTATCAAACTCAGGACAAGTATGTATCTTGTAGGGTCAGTCAAAGATCCATCTAGTCTTTATTATATAAAATTGAAAATGATGTGTGTGTTACTACATGCATGCACTAATGTGTCTATGTTGATGAATTATTTTCTCTCTATAGCATCCATTTGTAAGAGACGCTAAACCAGTATCTATTCTCAATGCCATCATCAATGAGGCGAATTGTATCAGAGAGAGAGAAAAGCTCAAGGAAGATGACGATGACGAAGGATCAGTAAGTATTGTCATAGCAATATGATTGTCTCAATTCATAAGAGGGTTTTTTTTTGTTGTGTGTAGTGTAACATAGAGATTAGCTCCAAGAAGTCGGGTGCACTGTATGTATACGTGTCATTTTCTGGGAGCCTCCTTCCATCTGTTCATTATCCACATGAACATTTTATGCCTCTATCACTTTGGTACTAGAGGCATTTTGTATTTGGGTTGTCCATCCATCCGTCTGTCCCATCTGTGTATACAGGACCAAACCATGTCGGTTGCTTGAACAGTTCCAAATCATAAGGACTTCTTGGGATCTATGAGGTGTAGGTATTATTCAGTGTATTCATCTTTTCTCAAAAGTAGTTGAATGTTGTCCATCCATTTATCAAGAGACTTCACGGTGAACACGAGTTCTGGTAATGACAGAAAATTGATTTTCACAAAACAAACAAATATCAGGAATCCTAATGCTACTAATGTGGGAGAAACACCTTTTGTCTACCTGTATCTCATAAATAACTAAGTACCCATGTCTGCATACTCAGACAGATACCCACCTGTTGTTTTCATAATGCTGTCTCAACGTGTACAACAAACTTCCAAGTTCAAACTGAACCCAAGACATCTTATTACTGCTATGTTGCCTTCTAGAGGTCATTATTATCAAAAAGTGTATAGAAATATACCAACTTGAACTTGCTATGTGCAAAGTTGCTGAGCTTTGAATGCTTTCTTTTTGTTCTTTTTCTTTGTCTTCTTCTTCTTCTTCTCTTTTCTCTTTCTCCTTATCCTCCTTCTCCTCCTTCTCCTCCTTCTCTTCTTGATCTTCTTCCTAAAAATATAATTGTTGTACCAGATTCTTTTGACCAATTAATTTATTATTGTCAGATTTTGTGAAAATTTATAACATGTCAAAACCAGAACTCAAGATTCATTCTACTAAACTTTGTGTGCTGTGTAACGTCATCATCTTTGGTTTAATACATAAAACTCAATGATGATTCTGTATGTAATAACATGCAATATGTATTTCTTCCTAACATATTGGTTTTCTCAGGATTTTGAAGATGATATGTACACCATTGTGGTAAGGCTGTGCATGCATAGAATGCAAGAATCTTGGAATCTTTCAGCATAATACACAATAGAGGTCCCCCTATCCATTATATCAGATTGGTATTACTGTCTAGTGACACAATTAAGATAAGAGAAAGAAAGTAACACTACTATACACCAGTTGTAGTATTCTAATTGTGCAATTAGGCAACGTTATTATCAGGCTATCAGGATGTCAGTTACCAAATGATGATATGCCACAATCAGACCTTTGAATGTTTCTGTTTATACAACAAAATATATACATATGTAATGACAAAATTAAAGAATTTTTGTAGAGTCCTTACAAGAAAATAGGGTACTGTATGTAGGGAGACTTCGAGCATGTTGTCATAGATGTGGTATGCTGAAAGTAAGATATTTAAGAATTTGACTTCATTCACTTTTATTGTATATCTGTAGGTTAAGCATTCTAGCTGATTGTATTGAGGAAAGAGAGAACATTTGAAAGGATCTAATGAGAAAGAAAGAGCGAGAGAATGGGGGAGGGGGAGAAGAAGATCATTCTTCAACACAGGGGTTAAGGGGATTATTACAATTATTTATAATGTGGGTAAAGGTATAGGTTTCTGTAATGACAACTTGTAGGTGTACACATGTAGATTCTACCAAACAACTGTGAAAAATCACACTGGCATATATAAAGTAGTTCTTTTTGAAGAATGGTTACACAGATTGAACTATATCCAATCTTGAGAGTAGAACATTGTAGAGATACTCAACTTTGAATTCTCCTTGCATGTGATGCATCTTGAGCATGATGTATAACTTTGAATAAAAGAATCTTATTTAGGATGTAATTTGTTAGTTTGTTTTAAAGGACATGTGGTTTTCCCCCTTCATCAATCACTGTAAAATATGCTATTGCTAGACAATGCATACTCTTTCAAATCAGTATAGAGGGGAGTTATTCAACATTTGTGAACTATGATAATAAATAGACGAGACCATTTAAAAGTCTTACAGATCCTGAGATAGAGCAACTCCACATCACATATCTCAATATTCCTTGACACATTTTAGTTAGTTTGATATCCATGAGTGATGCTTTGTTCTCTTAAGGACTTGCCCAAAGTTTTTGTATTAATTAGTGCACTTGCATGGACAAGTATATATGTGTACATGTCTTGTCACAAGTAGATAATATGGATAAATAAACGTCTTGAAGCTATATTTCAGAATTGCAAAATTTATGATTAGAAAACTTTAGCAATTTATTTTATATAAAATCTGCCACCTTTAGAGAGGAAAAAAAATTCTCATGGAAGGTATTTCATGCTCACTTTTATGAACAAAGCATTTAGAATATCAGTTACATATATATACTCTTGAAAGTTGAGGGAAAAATGGTGGCACAGAAGAGGTCAAATTACAATTATTTAAAGAAATGGAAATTTATTCACAAAAAGGGATTACACAGTTGCACATTTTAAAATTCATTTCTTGAAAAATGATGATAGATTTGTTTAGGGTTGTCAAACAATAGGTTATTCTATAAAGTATAAAATAAGTTAAAAGATGGCAATTGATAATGTTCCATTCTTTCTACTTGGTTGCCATGACTACTAACCAGGAGGAGGAGGAAGATGCAGAGGGTAGACTGGTAAGCCAATCAGAATCTAATATGCAAATGAATCAACTCAGGGAATGCTTCATATCAATCAGAAAGTTTATTTTCAGCATTGCATGTTTCTAAATTTCATTTAATTCCATGCAGACATGTGTGTATTTTTTTCTTCAGAACTGATCAGTAGATTTTTAGTTTGCATGTTTTTGTAGTTTGTATGCATTTGACTCAAAAGCCATCTGTTGAATATAATGTAAACTGACCCCAATTGTGCATCTTTCCTCATTTTTTAAAAGCAAATTTCATACAATTATTTTTTAAACTGTTCAGTATTTTGACAATCATACTTTGATTTGGTTGACTGAAGTTTCATTGTCATGGAATGCATATTCTTTCACGCTCTAGCAATTGTATTTATTTTTAAATGTGTATGTGAACTAGTGATAATCATTTTGAAATGTCTAACAGTGGATGCATTTTTTTTCCAGTTCATTCTTAAGTAGCCTGTTTAGGCTCTGTTGTATGAATTGCAATTTTATTATAAATCTAGCTCTGTCTTTCCTTTTTCTGCAATCAAGAATTTAGGATAAAACACAGTTTGGATTGTTTAGAACCTTTGCTTGTGGGTGCAATCTTCAGAAGAAGGTCTGAGCACTATCAGATTGGTTTAGATCACAATGCTAAACCATGTAACTTGTGCCTCAGAATCTATAACCCTGAATGAGTAATATAAATGTTCTTAATGACTGGAAAGTGCATTTCATTTCTCTGATTAAAAATTAAATTGATTTCATTATGTCTTTATTTTATACCATCTCTTATTTAATAGTAAAATGTATGTATTTTCTTATTATCGTGATTTTTTTTAATTTACATATTTAGACTTCATTATTTTCCTTTCTTCATCTCTCTCTTTCAGCAAGTACATTTGCAAAATGTAATCATTATAAGTATTGCAATAGGGAGACTCCGTGCAATGCAATGACCACAGACTAATGATTCTTTGGGTATCCCAAACACTATTAAAAGGTCATATCAAGATGATTCTTTGGGTATCCCAAACACTATTAAAAGGTCATATCAAGATGATTCTTTGGGTATCCCAAACACTATTAAAAGGTCATATCAAGATGATTCTTTGGGTATCCCAAACACTATTAAAAGGTCATATCAAGATGATTCTTTGGGTATCCCAAACACTATTAAAAGGTCATATCAAGATGATTCTTTGGGTATCCCAAACACTATTAAAAGGTCATATCAAGATTATTCTTTGGGTATCCCAAACACTATTAAAAGGTCATATCAAGATGATTCTTTGGGTATCCCAAACACTATTAAAAGGTCATATCAAGATGATTCTTTGGGTATCCCAAACACTATTAAAAGGTCATATCAAGATGATTCTTTGGGTATCCCAAACACTATTAAAAGGTCATATCAAGATGATTCTTTGGGTATCCCAAACACTATTAAAAGGTCATATCAAGATGATTCTTTGGGTATCCCAAACACTATTAAAAGGTCATATCAAGATGATTCTTTGGGTATCCCAAACACTATTAAAAGGTCATATCAAGATGATTCTTTGGGTATCCCAAACACTATTAAAAGGTCATATCAAGATGATTCTTTGGGTATCCCAAACACTATTAAAAGGTCATATCAAGATGATTCTTTGGGTATCCCAAACACTATTAAAAGGTCATATCAAGATGATTCTTTGGGTATCCCAAACACTATTAAAAGGTCATATCAAGATGATTCTTTGGGTATCCCAAACACTATTAAAAGGTCATATCAAGATTATTTTTTTTCATTTTCGGGTGAAATATGTGTACACTAAAAAAAAGCCATATATCATTCAGGACACATTGCATAGAATCATCCAGCAATGAACTGGGCCTAGGAAGGCAAGGCTTTGTTTGATTTAATTTGCTATCATTGCTCTGCTCTATAAAGCATCATCCAGACATCACATGGAAAAGAGCATTAAAAAAGAGTGGAAAAGAAATGTATGTGAATGGCAATAGGCAATAATATGCTGGTTAAAAAAATAAAACTTACATGTAGCAACAAAGGACATTACCGTACTCCCTGGTCTATGTATTATAAGATGCAGATATGTGAAACACATTGTACCCACCCACCCACCCTAATCTATTTTTCATATTTTCATAAGTGGTTTACCATCATGCGTCTGATTGGGCCCCAATAAAAGTGATTAAAGTGTGTTTTCCTTGTACAATACATGCTCCATAGGTAAAGCTCATAATGTGGCTCAACTATTTCATTTGTGTAGCCAAAATGTAATGTAAAGCAAATTCATCCCTCAAATGATGTGAGTAAGCACAATTGTTCAAGGAAAAGTAGTGCAAGTGCATCCCCATCAGATTCAAACTCCCTTTTTGGCCTTTAATTTTCCATTCTACTTGTATATTGCATATAATATTATCAGTAGAAAGTCAAGAAGGGGACAGGATCATGTGTTCTTTCCAATACTTTAATCTGTCAGTTTGATACATTTTGCAGTATCGAGTTACCACACTTATGACTATTATTTTTTTTATTTTTTTTATTATTAAAATATGTGAAAGCAAACTTATGGACCATCACTTCAGCTAGCTGTGATGTGTAACAATGTAACAGTCTTGATAAAATAGAAATCATATAGAAACAAGCCCTTTATTTAGTATGTTAATGTAGGGTATCCTCAACATCAAGATACAAAATGAAAATTATATGATAAACAAATGTTTTGTATGCACTATACATTAGTTTTGGAGACACATTACATTTATTGGATAATGGGCTTATTTCAATCTGATTCTCATTTCAAAAGAATCACCACAACAACCTAAGAAACTGTCATACTGAATAGAAGCAATGGTTGATAAAGATTAAATAATCAGAATTTATAAAAACCTTTTGTTTCATTGCATAGAATAGTATTGTAACATACATGTATATTAATTTCTTTGCATCTCATGTTTTGATCTGCCTCCTTGTTACAGGATGAAGATGATGTTGACAGTGGGACGATGGTTAGAGGGAGACCTCCTGTGATGAATGAAGATGATAGCGGTACTATGATCATCAGTGGCTCAGCTGGTAATACAGCTAATACATTCATTGAACATGATGATGTCATAGACAGTGGGACTATGATAGAACATGGTACTATGATTGATCATGATAGCGGTGAGTTCTTGTCACTTTTTTTTAATTATTTAAACTGCTACCTAATCAGAAACCACAACAGAACATAATTGTATAGAGGTATAATGAAGATTTAATCTGCAGCCTTCAAATCGTGGCGTTCAAGATCAACAGAACATAAACAATTTACAAGTACATGACTTTAATACAGAGTAGGTTCCATCTGGTGAGTCCCTCACAGCTCCGGGTTGCTTGGCCAGTCGCTAGACTTGGTAAACATCCCGGTCGACTTGGCAGCTCATATCTGTAATGTCTCTGTGGCTGACTCCCCGCTCCTTGACCACGGATAACAGGCAGGCAGGCCGAGCTTCTTATTGACAAGTGTCCAATACTTCAATCGAAAAAAAGGCAGCTTGGGCTCGCATCTCGCCCCGACGTGGAGATCTCTCAGAAGAAAATGTTTCTGCTGCCTTACTAAATAAAGTCTACCTCTTGCATAATGTCTGCACCGTTGCACTGTCTAGAAGGGTTGTCGCCTGGAAAAAATTCCTTTCAAATTCCGTTCTCAATTGACTTTCTTCTCCTTGCTTCCTTCAGAGCCTGGGCAAACGCTCCTACCAGAGACACTCCCAGACTGTGGAATGTACTTACGGATTTCCTTCATAAAAGAAAACACACACTTCAGTTTATTCAAATATTTGAAAGCCTTAACCCCAAAGTAATAACATACCCTTGCATTCACCATTGATGAGCTTTTGTATAGCTGTGTCAAACAAACTTCTAGCAAGCTTTAAAGATAAAGTTGATTTCTGGTCATGCGATTGCATTGTGAAAGAAACGGTATAGAATCGATCAGAAAAGGTTGATCATCTAGCATATAAGATTTGTGTGTATTGCAAGGTTCTGGAATCATCCAAATGATAAGAAATTTGGCCAAATCTTGGTAAAGTTACAAGCGCTGTACACAGAAGGGTGTATATGGGACTATACGAACATGTGGCGTAAAAATCTGTCCCGATTTGTACGATGTTACATGCCATATTTAGAATATGAAGGAATTTGAAGAGCCATGCTTTTCATGGAACATGTTTTATCTAATGTTCTTCCACCCTTGCATTATGACAATGATAACGCTCACAATTTATTTTTCACCTCTTCCCAGAACTCAACCTTCTCTTTAAGGTTGTCGGTAGTATTCACATGGTAGAAAAATGAAGGAAAAGATTGATAAAATTAGCTGTAAACATCAATTCATCCTCGAAGTGGTATAGGGTTTTTGAGGGTACCGGTATGCAGTTTAACTGTTTAGATAAAAATAATTTAGATTGTTGAATGTATCTTGTCAAAGTGTTTTGAGGTATTAACTTGTTGGTTACAGATGAAAACAAATTGAAAATAGATTCATGTTTAGATGCAATCTTCTCCTTGAATTTTCCTGAAACTGTAAAAAAAATTGAGTGTGTATGATAAAAAGTAAAAGAATATAAGCTTATAAAAATGGAATATGGAATATTATCAGTATCATTCGGTAACATCTCAACATATAGCGAGCCTTGCAATATTGTTTCTTTTAATCTCACATATCATGATTAGAATGTTCCATTTCATAAAGCTTGATGAACATGTATGTTGTTTCTTTGCTTAGGGACCATGATAGAACATGGAACAATGATAGATCATGATAGCGGTACGATGGTTGATCACGATAGCGGGACGATGGTCGATCACGATAGTGGGACGATGGTCGACCACCACAGTGGAACAATGATCGACCATGACAGTGGGACGATGGTGGATCATGATAGTGGGACAATGATTAATCATGGTAGCTTGAATGATCTGGAATCCAACATGGGTACCATGGTTATTAATGATGATGATGATTCAGGCAATGATGGAACAATGAAGAGTAAGTAATCAGCAACAAAACAACCGCCATTTTGTGATTAACATTCAGGATAATTGTTTCACAGTAAAGAATATTTTATTAATGCATTCAAAGATTATCACAATCATTTTTATGAACATAAATGATACAGTGTTCATAAACACATGTTTTTTTTTTAATGAAAGTAATTTGATGAAATGATAAGAATTTCCAATTTTATATAATGGTATTACCGTATTTGCTTGCGTTAAGGCCGCTGCGCCTTATAGGCCGCTGCGCCTTATAGGCCGCACCCCCGATTTTGACATTTTGATATTTTTTCTTCCAAAAATACTGCGGCCTTTACGCCGGCAAATACGGTAATGGTATTATGTTCTTTCAAAAAAATGTCACCTCTCTCCAGTTACAACCTTCTCTTTAAACTCTTTCGTAATTTCAATTCCTTTCATTTATCGCCCACTAAAAATGTCAAATATTTCAAGCTTATTGCAACAATTGTCCTTTTCATAATACCATCTTCTTAGAGCCAGAACCCAGAAGGTTGCTAACCCTATGCACAATGGATTTAACTCACATGTGATTTGATTGATTACATTAATTCTGTGTAAAACCATGATATATTTGTTTTGTTATGTTTTGTTTGTAGGGACAGATACAGCCAAAGCAGATGCATATAAACCTCAATACCTTGAACATTATGAGAGACAAGAAGAAGCTAAACAAGCCAAGATATCATCTCCTGTTACACCTGCTATCAATCCATCAAACGCACCCACGGTACCCTCTAATGCCCCTATGCACATTGCCCCTGGCAACCATCGGGTGAGTGCTCCTCCCCCTGCTAATCAAGAAGCCCCGCCCCCAAAACCACCGCTATTCCTCCACCGGCCATTCAGCGAGATGGACTTTGATTTTGTGAGTTTTAGTTCTTTGCATTCATCGCATTTTTATTTTGTTGATTTTATTTTCTCTATTATGATTTCATTCCACATCTCATTATGAACTAACAGTGAAGGAGTTGATTATTCAAACCATTATAGTAAAGTTTCATTAGGAGAGGACACTTCAGAAGTTAGTTTTGATGTTGTTAATATATTTTAAAGCAAATTGCCTTTACTCACATCACACAAAATTAACATTTTTCTATGATTTGCTAATTTTTTGTTCATAAAATCATGCAATGATCTGATAGTCAACCAAATTTAATAATAGGTTATTAACATTGCAGAATGGCTGGATGAATGAACAGAATAAAATACAATCGAGAAAGAGAATATTTCATGATTATACAAATGAAATGAATGAATAATACAATAATGACTGATTGCGTGAAGGAGTGAATGATTTGATTGGGTGACTGAAAGCTGGAATGATGAATACATCTTAAGGGTAGAAATGAATTACAAGGGTTGTGTGTATCAAGAGCTTATCATTATTGAGTGAGATAATGTGAAACTTTGATTAGTCTGTGTTTGAGTTGTGAAATAAAACTTCTACTGTTGAACCAGAAACTTTCACATACTGTATGAAACTTGAAAAATCTTGGGAGTGGGAAAGATATAAAAGATACGGAAGCTTCATTCTAAGAAATGTAGATTAAATCACATCTTGAAGTACAGTCAAACCTGCTTTAGTGACCACCTGTTTAGAAAGACCACATTTTTTGTTTCCCCTGAAAATGGTTTCTCATTGAAACATGTACTAAAGGAACCTGTCTACAAAGACCACCTGTCTACAAAAACCACTTTTTGTGTTTCCCCTGGGCAGTCGCTAAAGACAGGTTTGACTGTATTTGAAATTTGTGTCTTAAAAACAGCCATCATTACCAGTTAGTGAGTTTGTCTGATCTAACAGTGTATTGATGTGGGTAAGCATAATGTCAGAACTAACCTATCAAACTTCAGATGTTTAGCAGGGCTATTTTAATGACAACTTTTGTGTGAACGTGTAAAGCTTTCTGTCAGTGCAGCAAATTAATTGCAGCTTTTCATTCACTCCTCACTGTCTGAATCATAACAGAGAGGGCAGTATAATCTATATTTAAAAGGAAATCCAACCCTAATAGCAAACTACTCTAAAAGAAACTAGAAAAAATCAGACCAAAAAAAATTGAAAGCTGTAATCACTAAACATATGGGCACTTCAAATTGACTGAAATCGGTAATATCTCTGTGATGTACTGGCAGAAAATTTCCCCATTTGTTCCCAAAAATGACTAAATTTTCAATCTTCCAAATCTATGACTCTGAACTGTCTTTCCTTTCAGAATTTCTTTTAAAAATATGCGATCCACAATATATTTTGAGTAGTGCCCTTAGGATAACGGCACTTGGGAGAAAAACAGAAATTCATAATATTTTTGTACAACAATACCACAACAATGTCACAATCCAGTACCCATATTGCCCATTTGAGATTTGCATAGTTTTAGTGACCTCATATTTCAAGTACTTATGAGTTTCGTATTATTGGTCAGGTTTATTTCAAACTTTCACCTTCTGGCCCTCTTATTTCTGCTTTCATACAAATGAAATTATTACAAAGGTTGGATTGCCCTTTTGTCTCCCATGGAAGAAAAACACCATGAAAAGCTTTCTTTAGACCACATTGAAAGGTTGAAATCCTATTGAGTTTATGTAACCCAAACAAAATTAATCATTTGAAAAATTTATGAGAATTTCTTTAGTAAAATATTTGTTTATCACAATCTGAGAGAGATCATTACGTCTTTGATGCTAGCACTCTTTATAAACATGTCCACACTATGAACTTGACGGACAAAGAAAGAGGACAAAATATACAGTTCCTCATTCTACCCTCAACAATTGCTGTGGTAGGCAAAGGAACATCCCTTCACTGCTATTATGTAAAATAAGTAGAACAGGTGAATATGCATGTGACACCTGTTCTACACATTTTTACATAATAGCAGTGAAGGATGTTCCTTTGTCTACCACAGCAATTGTTGAGGGTAGAATGTTCATAGTGCCAGCCATAGGCGCCGGAAGTGGGGGGGCAGGGGGGGCAGCTGCCCCCCCAATCAAAAAAGTGGGGGGGCAAAACGCATTTTTGCCCCCCCCAAAACGCCCCCCCCCCCTCAAAAAAAAAAAAAAGCAGTAAAGGAGTAAACCTGGTTTGTATTTTTAACCCAAAAGAACATAACAATAATAAAAACCTGAATTAAATCACATATACAATTTCATTCAAAGAAAAGGAAAGTTCACAGGAATTAAATTTCATAAACATTGCGCATGCCACCAATACGGTATTTATCAATGGAGGTCTTTATAATAGCGATACGCGCATATCGTGGACATATTGTGCGAGAATGGGAAAGCGTGTCTGTTTTTTTGTTATAGGGGTGAAAAGACATGAGCCCCTGAACGCTGGCGAACTGATGGGGGTGTATTTCTTATTCGATACCAGTGATTTACAAATGTTGCTGTTATGACATGATTTTCCGGTATTTTTTCTCCAATTTTTGGAAATACCTTTATGCGTTTGTTAGAAAATAAGAAATTCCCGAATTACAGTCGGGCGAAAAATACGCTTATTTAGAAGCCTTTATGTCATGGTCTGCAAAGTGGCTGGGCTCGAGCCCCCCCCCCCCCTCATTTTTTGAAAAAGTATGTTAAAGAGAAAAAGAAAAAAAGACGGAGAGAAAAAATAAGTGACCTGCCAATGTCACAAATAAGGTATAAAACATGCTCATCTGACCGTTATTAAATGCCTAAAGCCCCCAGAGCTTACGGGGGCTCCGCCCCCGAGAACCCCACCAAGGGCCCTAAGGCGGGCTCCTGGATGCTCATCTGACCGCAATTAAATACCCAAAACCTCTGAGCTTCCGGGGGCTCTGCCCCCTGGACCCCACCAAGGGCCCTAAGGCGGGCCCCTGGATGCTCATCTGACCGTAATTAAATACCTAAAACCCCTGAGCTTCCGGGGGCTCTGCCCCCTGGACCGTGCAACCAAGGGCCCTTAAGAGGGCCCCTGGATGCTCATCTAACCTTAATTAAATACCTAAAACCCCAGAGCTTCCGGGGGCTCAGCCCCTTGACCCCCTGCCGAGGCTCATGCCCTGGACCCCACGCCAATTTACGCTCTACCTGATCGTTAATACTCCACTTTGAAAAACGTTCCGCGGGACCTGCATGTAACGTGTAAGACTGGAGGTGATGCAGATTTTTCGTCTGCCCCCCCCCCTTCCGAACGTTTTTTCTCATTACGTCACTGCCCCTGGAAGGTGAGCCCCCTGGAATGTTTGCCCCCCCAATCCCAAACTGCTTCCGGCGCGCCTGGTGCCAGCTATCCATGCATGGATTACATTCATTCTTATTTGTTTGCACGGATTAAACTAACAATGATTCTCACAAGCTGAATAGGCCTAGGAATGTGGAGATTACATAATCAAGGTAGTTCACACCCACGTACCCTTAGACCAGGGATATGAGAGTTTAAACACCTCCCTGCTTAGACTGGTTTGAACCACGGTGTGAACCAGACTCTCTCCAATGATGTAATCAGTTTCTCTATGGCTACATGGATTATTTATATCATTTGCTTCCCTTAGAAAATTAGAAAATATATTGAAATAATATCACATAGGTGATTAAAGCCCCTCTTAAAGCGGGACTGCACTACGTGTAGCTACCTGCGCCCTCTATATAGCAAACAATACCTAAGCGGTACCCGTTGGTCCCTCATGGTCCCCCTTTTCTAATGTTAGTTGAGAGCTGATTTGATGAGATAACCACCTGTCAGTGACCACGCAGGGAGGTCTTATCCCTCCTGGCCAAACTATTGCAGATGGGCTTTAAGTGTTGGGAGCCCAAAATTTGATGGCAAGAATTCGCTTAAATTGTATTACAATGTGAAAGAGGATGTCATTAAAGACACACTGACACTACTGCAATGATTTCCCCAAAAAATGTATTTAAAGACAAATTATGTATTCTGTTCTCAATATTTGTCTTCAAACACATTTTTGGGGGAAATCGTTGCAGCAGTGTGTCTTAAATGACATCCTCTTTCACATTATGACACAATTGAAGTAAAACTTTGCCATCAAATGTTTGGGGCTCCCAACACTTTAGAGGGGCTTTAAGATACATGAATACATACAGTACCTTTTTGACATGGTGTACTTGACTACTTCAAAATCATCTGAAAACATACCTCTACAAATCTCCATTATTTGTTAAGAAACTGAGGAACAGCACAAGGCACTATACAAATCCAATTATTATTATTCTTGTAATTACTGTAGTTCTTATGCCTTAGCTACTAAAGTTCTTTCTGTTCGACCTAGCTATGTTATTAACATTCAGGTATAAACTTCAAGTTTGCTACCAGTGTGCATCTTGACCTTGATGAGACGCCATCTCTTTTCCAAGCTGAACTGTGATGGGAGGTGCCGTGACAGCAGGTCATGTGACAGCAGGTCATGGGGCATCAGCAGTGGGAGTTGACCTCAACATATATGTTTAGGTCATTAGTTCACATGTCAAAGTATATAGAGGTCATTTCACATGATATCTGATATCATAATGAAGATATTATAGTCAAGAACATGCAGGAATGACTTTAATGTAGAACTATAGGTCTAATACATTAATGGTATCTACTTGGATCTAATTAATAGGGTATTTTTGATATGCCTGTGCTAATCTTTCTTATCCCACTTTGTTTTAGTTGAAGCAATTGTCAATAGATGAACTTCGTGAGAGATTAACATCACTGGACCCCCAGATGGAAGCAGAGATTGAGGAGCTGAGGAAACGATATCAAGAGAAGAGAAGACCAATCATTGAAGCTATGGAAGTCAAAAGGAAGAGAACACAACACTTTTAATGATCTATGTTATTCATCTCAAATGCTGTGTCATATTTGTTTGTTTCCTTTTTATTTTACAATCAAATGATGTATAAATAGATGGAGTCCCGACTGCTAGTTAACAAGCAACAGAGTTCAAACTTCAAAGGGTAAATAACTAAATCAATTACATTTTTGCTCTTCGATAAAAGATGTTCTAAGCTGGCAAATCGTACTGAAGCGATTAATTCAAATTTAAATTGATGATTCAATAGACATAACAAAGAAAACTGATATTCTTAAATGCAGACTAATGTAAAACCTGGCACTTGGATGTAAAGAACTAGGCTGGCCAGAAGATACATGAAAAGCTTTTTAAGCATTCAGAAATCGGCATGAATATTGAATAATACGCTACGTTAAAGCAAAAACCACTTACTATAGTAGTTAGCAATAGTAGTTATGCAATAGTATTAGATCATATCCTTCCCAATACCGGTAGACGAAGACGAAGTCATCCATGAAAACTCTTGGGATATTTTCTAAGAGTTATCATGGATGACTTCATCTTCGTCTAGCCGTATTGTGAAGGACATGATCTAATACTATTGCATACCTACTATAGTGAGTATGGGCAATCAGGGTATTCTATCAGAATTAAACCTAACTTTTGCAGACCGAAATGTTATAAAAGAGAAAAGTCATTTGCACTGAATAGATAGGAAAATAAAAAGGGACGTCATAAAAGAAGTGAGCAGATTACCCACTTAAAGAGTGAGTGTTGTCGTGGTTTACCAGTATTGTGAAGGACATACCAGCTAGTGTCATCTGATTTACTGTAAATCTCTTCATACTCAGTAATCATCTTCTGTCTCGGTGGCAAGATTGATGAGGTATTATATACCTCTCTTTAGTATGCTGTCAGTAATCCTTTATTTGGTTTATGTGTGAATGAATGGCAACTGCTCAGCAAATTATGAAAATTAAATGAAAGGTCATATGTGTACATTTACTGCTTTGTGTCTGAGCAAGGCTTAAGGGGATGATTTCAGTAATATGTGACTTTTCATTTGCTCCAGCCAAGTGTGTGTGTGTATTGTGTTTTTACAGACGTGTGTCAATCAGATATGATTATTTACGTCTGGGGACCGAGAAACACTTATGAGCTTATTGGGCAATTTTTCTGCTTGGTTGCCATTCATACCTAATAATGAGGTTTTATCATATATTCATATCACAGGTACTCAAATCCTTCCTTGACTCTTTTTTTTTAGTTGACAATGACTTGCATAAGTTAATACCATAATAATCAACTTATTTGATTGTGGACATCAATAGAAAGATGAGACAGATAAGATGAGAAGAACTTTAATGAATATTTAATGGAATGTGGTCATTGATGATAATCCATACAGGTGCTAATGTTTAACTAGGACCCAATAAGATCATTTCTCAAACTTGTTTTGTTCTTTATAAGCATTAGGATACTTTGAATTGGTTGGGACAATTTAAACAAGTTACATGTTGCAAAACAAGTCTTTAACCCGTTGACTTCTGACTTATCTAATTACCGTAGGCCTAATACAGGGACCACTCGGCTCCCGTATACAAAGGGTTCATAATTGGTGTTAGTCTTTGGGATTCCATTATGGCTTATAAACCTTTACATACTTGTCACTCTTCTTATTGCCATCATTTTTCACAAACTCTTCCCGATCCATTTCTCAGTTTTCCTGTTTGAAATCAGGCCAGATTTGCTATCAAAGAGTGTTTTTGAAGGAGTGATTGTTTAGGTTCTTGAGTGAATGGTTTGATCAACATTGTACCTTGATAGATGATATAAAGCAGGAAGTACAATCATGTGGCTAAGGTTGGAATGTTTGGATACTATATGTATATCCTTTGATAGAATGACCCAATCAATGTAGGCTATCCCCTTTATTAAAGATGATCTGACAGTAATTTAAGCAAATAATCTTTGTTGTTTTATTCAGAGATCTCAAAGTACCTCTCAACAGTCTAAACACTTCAACTTTTTTGTAATCTACAACACCTACTTTGATTACCGGTATATATACTTAATTATTATTTAAGAACTCAGCTTCTCCTTTCCTACTTCCCTTTCAAGCCTTATTTGGGTACATACATTTTTTATGTTCTAACGTAATAATCCTACCTTTTTATAATGAGGAAATATTTTGTTTGTTTTACGCTGTTTGTAATTAATTTCCAGCAAGTTCATGCACTTTTTTTATTGTAAAACCATTAGTAATTCAGCTCTTGAGCTGCAATGATGTTTATTGAATGAATGCCATTATTATAACATGCAAAATGTCACACCTATGATATCTCCAAACAATTTGTTTTTATTCCTATGGTTTTAGCATTTTATATATGATGGAGAAACAATGATCTACCGGTATGTTGTATACAATACAATTGCTTTTATATCTTGATTTGTTACAAAGGGGAATAGGTAGTAATAATACTATCAATGTGTTTTTTGCGAAGAAATAGTTGCATCCCTTCCTATGATGCCACAAAAGTCACAAATGTTTGAAAGAAATTAGCTTTCATGAGCATCATCTTTTTAATTACAGTGGTGATATCGTTTGGTTTGTATCCTACTCAATCCATGTCAAATGTTGGGAGGAAGTTTGTGGAAATGTTTTCTTTGTACCAGATGTATTTAATGTACAGACAAACTGTAAATATTTTAGAGAGAAAGAAATGATTATAGTCTTTACATGTAGAATGATTAGTGATTATGCAAGTCCAATGGTTTTGTCATGAGTAATTACCACCAACCTATTGAACCATTGACTTTATAACGATGTTCTTCCTCCAGATTTTAAAGCTTTTTGTGAGAATATTTTCACATATGATTATACAATTGCATTCTTGTTTTTTTTTAAAAGATGACACACAATGTTGCTTCGGGTCATGAATCTCGTTCAAGTGTACCTTATCTCGTAAGAACATGATTTGTGTACAGCTGGAATGTATAAAATAATCCTTAACAAAACTTATGCTGGTATTCTACAGGTTATCAGTTAAGAAGTATGAAGAAAATAATGTATATTTGAATAAAACCTAACATGTGGAACCTAAATTGGACTATTGTTCTGTGAGCAGTTGAGCACCCTATTCTACTGTAAGCAAATCT
The DNA here is from genome assembly GCA_035222895.1 of Strongylocentrotus droebachiensis. Classification (NCBI taxonomy): domain Eukaryota; kingdom Metazoa; phylum Echinodermata; class Echinoidea; order Camarodonta; family Strongylocentrotidae; genus Strongylocentrotus; species Strongylocentrotus droebachiensis. The sequence goes on along the minus strand of JAVYIG010005323.1, from coordinate 84,712 downwards.
TTTGGGACTTGTATTTTACGGCCATAGGTATATCAGAAATCTGAAATTGTTGTCTAGCTTTGGCCAATTGTTTCACCAATACTGTGCATTACCTCTAAGACCATGTTTGTTTTCTTTGTTTTTGTTTTCAATTCCTTTATCACTTTCAAATTCAAATTCATTTTCCATAAGCTTCTCTCTCTCTCTCTCTCTCTCTCTCTCTCTCTCTCTCTCTCTCTTCAGCCTGGTTGATGCACTGTATCTATCTGCATCAACCTCTGCTTCTCATATCTTCATTTATTTTTTGCATACATGTATACATACTAATAATTGGTTCTTAGGAAACATAAACTTGAAAAATCTATGTCAATTAAAGTGCAAATAGTATTTTAATCTTCCTATTTTTCTTGTAAATACATGTAGAGTAGATTCTTAATCAACATGTCTTGAGTGTCTTATTGTTCAGTTTTCAGTAGAATTTTTCTTTGTGTAATATGCGAGTTTGTATATTTTAGTTTAGTGTTTATTTGGTTTCTTACTACTGCTACCCCTCAATCAATCTGAGTTTATTACTACAAATACTGGATTTATTTGGAGGAAGTATTCACTTGCATTAATTTTCTACACTGTGCTATCCACCAACTTTGAGATCAGATTGGGATATATTATTATTGATGTGATCACATGTTTATCAATATCCTTACTGATAATTATTTTGCAGATTATTTTCTATCACTTGATATTTTAAATTTTGTTGATAATTCCCTGTTTTTGGTGTCATTGGTTTGTTTAGCAATTGAAATACTTATTTAGACTCCATACATATTTGGGAGTGAATTTGATTTCCCTATTTTCTGTTCAGAATGTGAATCATACATTGTGCTGTAGGGCGAGTGAAACGACAAACAAATATATGTGAACAAAGAGTATTTTTGATACTAGCAAAGTGATGTTTGGTTTATGTAATGAACATTTTCCATTTTAGGCAATGATTGAGTTATTTGTATGATACAGTATAAGGCCCTCAGGCTTTATTTGTTGTAGAAACGGCCTTGTTTTTATAAGTCCTTTTTATGTAAAAATAATATCTCCTTTTGGTGAAAGCTCTCCCTCATCACAAGGACTGTTTTCGTCTAGCCCTCGATCTCCTTCAGTGCTCACCCTAAAGACCTTTCCATCCATCTTAAGCTCTCATTCTTTCTTTCATTTGTTCTCTTTCATTCTTCTCTTTCTCTCTTAATCCTGTCTTATCCCTTTGATTTATTCCCTGCAATCCTTTCATTCACTATAGATAAACCATCCCGGCCTTTCTGCTATTAAAGGCAGTTCCATGCATCAGAGCTCCTAGATACACCCATGCTTGCTGGGTTTCATTTCCTATGATTCCTGCCTGTCCTACAAGTAGTGAAGCATTTAAGAGAAAGCAAATTATCATCTCATGATGGTTAATAAAGATATTCAAGTAATAATTGATGATGATTTTAGTATCTGTCTTTTAAATGGTAACACATTTCCAAGGTGAATAATGTTAGTCCTCTATTATGCAGTAGTCTAATACTAATAGAGGATCACATGCCCTGTACTCTGACACTCACTTGTATGGTGCAAGCCTGTAGATGCAGTGCATACCGGTATATGAACATACAGTTAACAACTTAATTATTCCTACTCCTTGTGAATTTGTGTGTGTTTTTACGAAACTCAAGGATGAAAGGTGGAATTGAATTAGGGCCTTTGTTGAATACTTTTAGATGTAAGTCTTAATATGTCACATACTCAAGAATCACAAATCAGGACAAATCAATGTTTCACATACTTCAAGAATTTCACACTTGGTTTAGGGTATGAATAATATGGTTGTTAACTGTATGTTCTTCCTACCTGAGTCTAGCAAGGCAATCCCCTAGTATCTACTGGTGCTTACATCAGCATGGTGTAACAATCATATTACTATTGTCTTGGGGGTCACAGTCGGTGCCGGCTTTAATAATGTTACACAGTGTGAGTCCAAAAAAAAGTTTACACCAAGTCGATTTTTGCACTCTCGCAAACAATGCCTCATGTTCATTCAAGCGTGAACACATACCACACAAAAGTGATACCAAATGATTTGGGATAAAACACTCTTTCATAAAATGTATAATAATTTACTGTTCATAGATGATTTTTAAAATAATTAGCAATTTTCTAGGTGTAAACTTTTTTTTGACTCACACAGTATTTACATGAATGTGTGTAATACCTGTAGAAGCACAAACAGAACCTACCACTTGTCAAGAAATGAGTGAGAACATAATGCATGTTTTGACATATGACTGTTTCATACTGTAGTTCCGCATGTTAAAACTTGGGGTACCCGCTGTAAAACTCAATTCCATACTATGATATTGCTGTCTGGAATAAACATGGCATAGTATTGTGAATTCATAAAAAGAGGGGATACCGTCAAACCTCATTTCCCTTTGTCTTTAATTACTAATTTATGTGCAAAGGGGAAAATGAGAAGTAAGATATGCTGCAATCGGCTGTAGTTTTTGTAAGGGAATTAATTAGGGCTAGGTTTTATTTGTATACGATACAAAGTATAAAATGGACTGGCAAGCTATTACTTGTAGAGAGAGTAAGGTGTCAGTGATCACCTCTCATTAATCGGTGAAAGCAACTGCTTCTTGAACTGGGCTGTATGTTGTAAAGCTTCTGGTTTTTAAGACTATACTGCAAGTCATGCGGATAGATGAGCTTCATAGATGATGAAACAGATTTATTTAAATATCAGAGAAATAAAAGTACATTGAAAAAGGATTTTATACAAAGACTTTGTTTCTTCCTTGTTTTGTGTGGATGTATATGATGATTCTATCAACTCAAAGCTTAGCAATCTATCGTTCTATAGATTTTTGTGATTTATTGCACGGACAGGAGAAGAGAGAAATTATATTGTAAAAAATAAAAATAAAAATCGCTACTCTGAGTAACAAGTCGGCAACAGGTTGGATAGGATAGAAACCAACTCCCTCCGCAAGACGCGTATTTCCTGCATTAATGTAATTTAAATCAGTGGTGTTGGATCAATGGGTAGGGTGGGGGGGGGGGGGGGGGCTGCGATTCAGCCGCAGCCCTCCCTTTAAACAAATGGACATGGGTGAAAAAGAGAATAAAGTAAGATAAATCAGAAAAGAAAGAGAAAATAATGTATAAGAGAAGAAGATATAGGGTGGAGGAAAGAGAGATAGAGAACGAAAAAGGGAAGAACAGGGAACTTAAATTTACACATACAGATTACATTTCTGATGAGTCGGCTCAGATTGCAAACAAATGTACAATTAATGCCGGTACTAAAAGAAAGTTCTATAAAATTGTCTTTTAATTATACGTTGGTGATATTTCTGCAGAATTTTGAATTAAAATTTACATCACAAACTACCCATTAATGGTAATAGTCGGTCAGAGCTGTCAACCATTAATTTTTTTCCGGAATTATTCCGTTTTTCCTCAAAATTACGGCAGTAGGCCTACGTTTTTTCTTCCCAAAATCTGTCTTTTTTTTTAAATTTTTTTTTTGGTCTTTTTTTTTTTACATACCGCACGTCAAACATTTGCCCTAAAATGTTGATTTGATCACAAATTCAATAGAAAACTAAGTTTAAAACATACTTGAAGAGAAAAATATTCTCAAAAAGAATAAAACGCCTAAAAATACCAAAATAACAAAAAAAAATACCTACTTGTAAATAAACTATAGTTCCTAATATGGAAAAAATAGCATGAGGAATGGACATTTCTGCATTGGAAGTGTGTCCGGCGTGGTTGTAAGTTTCGTTTTAATGAATTCCTTTTTTTTTAAGTAGTAGTAGTAGTGGTATATATGGTATTGCTTATTTTACAGATGCAATTTACACCAGTTTAGTAAAAAAGCCACACTAGTTGAAGTTACACCTGATATGTTGAAAACAATCCATCCCTGATATATACATACCTTGTGATATCTGACTTAGAGCTCTCACCCCCATCCTACATATTTGTATTCCTCCATCCCCCTTTTTCTTCTTTTCCATCTCTCTTCTTTCTCTTCTTTTTCTTTCTTACAATCTTGTTCTTTTTTTCTTAATCTTTCTTTTAACTCTCCATCTCTCTCTATTTCTCACACACTTGGTCACTTTCTTAATTACAGCCACGTGCTACCTTATCATCCTTTCATTTCTTTGAAATTATATTAAAACTTAATCCTGAATCATTTCTTAGAGAAACAAGTTTTTGTCATCCAAAAATAGACAGCATCTCGTACTTAATACAAAGGAAATTTGAAGGCATACATTTTATGAAAAAATGCTGGTGACTTTATTATAACGTATGGCAGACATCTTTAAGAAAGGGATAAAAACCAAAAAAGACAAGTGAATAAAGTGATATTAATATAAACACTTAACAAGGCTCATAGCAGAAATGCTTACAAGTGTGTTTCAAAGTGTCATCTTGGTTATTAAAGCTAGATTTTTCTTTGTAAGTTTTATCATCATAAAAGGTCTTTTCTTTCTTAAAATTTCTTTATTTAAAATGAAGAAAAAATATCCAAATCTTCCTAAAAACTTCACACAAGTAAAAATGATTAGAGGTTGATTTCATGCAAATTGTTTTTTCGCTGACACAAGTAATTGCAGATATTAAAAACAATTCACAGCATTTCAGTTACTTTGGTCCACAAACAAACAAGAAAATACTTCACTGACATTAAAAGGTGAGTGAATTCATTTTCAGTCTTTCTACCAAGGGTAAAATTTCAACTACCTGTTGATTGATTTTTTTAATTCAAAATTTCATGTACTTTTGTGAAGTTTTCTAGTTGCTAGTATGCCAAACAACCCATGAATTGTTACACTACTATACTATTGTTACAATACTTTCCCCACAAAACACAGGTATAATTAAAATGGACTCTTTCTTATAAAAGTTTTGTTTGTGTAGACTCGTTGCTCAAACTTATTGACATAGATGGTAAGTTCATAGATGGGTCAGTTTCAGTCATTTAAAACTTGTATTTTATTAAAGATTTAATCGATTGTGGCTTAATTGACTTGATAAACAAAGAATTAGAATGACACAAGAGAAGCCCTTCTTGATTCAGGTTTCAGGGTCGCATAAATCGGTGCATAGTTCATGATGTTCATACATAAATTACAAATGACACACATTTTTTGTATACATGTAGTTCAACTAAATCAGTTAAAAATATTGACATGAAGTTCAGCTAGAATATCAGTCTGCTAGCCTGCCTGCCTGATAAACTGAAATTGGATAAGTATTTTGAGTAGAATGCTTGACTTCAGGAAAAGGTTCTACAAACGTATGAACATGCTATATACTAAAGGTATAAATAGAGTTTGAATATTGACTTTGAATAAATGTCTTTGAGAGTAACTGATTCAAGCAGGTAGATTTTGCAATTGCGCATATTGCTATATGAATAAAAAAGAAATGATGATCAGATAAAATTAGCAATACTACATATCTGTATGTGTAGAACTTTGTTCTAAAGTCGTTTAATAATATACATTAATTTCTACCACCAGTACAATAATAAAAGAAAGCAAGCTTACAAGCATATATACAGTCTTGCATCAGCTAATACTCATGGTATTATGCTTCAGCATCTAAAATGACTCTGTTAAATATCTTAACGTACATGGAAAACCCGCTATGTAACTTAGACACTTACTCAAGTATTGAATAAAGAAAATGCTACACAATTCTTTGTACAATTTTCATACATGTAGCGCATTTAAAACCAATTAATTGGACCCAAAAAAAAATGTTATTTACTTTTTAGTCACTCTTTACCAATCCACATTACTTATACATGATACGTGAACAAGATACCAATAGCTTGACAGAAACAACATGTGTAAAAATGAATATATTTAACAAGTTTTCACATCGCTTTCATACTCTCATGATTTGATTTGTACCGGTAAGTCTTGGACATGTTTCGCATTAACTCTGAAAGATGGAGCTTACATCTGTGTGGTGTCGTGAAACAAATAGCTTTTCATTTATTTTTTTCATTTGTTTCTTTTATAACTCCTGAAACAACTAAACTACTGGAAAATTTGGATAGAAGAATGTCAAATGTGAGACAAGATTGTTCAATTTTATTTGTTTTCCTTTCAATTTCTCAGAGAATGTTCTCCCAGACCAACCAACATGTACATGTACACCACTCTTACAAACTTTCATTCATCCAATACAAAATAAGGTGATTCATATAACCAAGCTAACAAACTATCATACTTCACTGGCAGTCAAATCTATCTATATGTTGTATAAAAATGAGAGTGCAATATTTCATTGGGAGCTAACACTTATATGCAACGCCATGTGTACCTTAGCAGCACATGGTGTCCATTCAGAGGTACAACTCCATTTTTCATTCTTAATATCTTGATTTTTCTTATAAAAACATCCAACATACTGATATGCGATCAAAACAACATGATTAGCATGATGATAAGGAGTTTTTGTTTTGATGTTGTTGTAACTAAGAGGAAACATCCCCAAACAGGATCCACATTGACAGATACTAGATCAAGCTAGTCTAGGTACACCAATTTATCTACTTCATTTATACACATACACATTTACGTTCTTGGTGATTTTTCCATGGAGGCACGTTTCATAGTAATAATTAAAGAATAGAAACAGGAAAGAGTGAAAATTCACTACTTTTTTTCATGTCTGTAATAGCTTACTTTGGGAAAGAAGTAGGTATCTTTCATACTTATTTTTTTATACGTTGGAAAATAGTTATTTCTAAACCTGATTTCACATATAAGAAAGCTAAGATATATTATGTGATGCATATACTGATTAAAGAATGAGTAGACCAATGTGGAATGAATGAATGTCTGAATGAAAGAATACCATTTCTCTACTTGATGACTATACTCAGAACATTCCATTTAATCTTCTTCAAAATGAAGTATGCATGGAAGATAAAAGTCACTCTTAAGTACACAATTGCCTATTTTCAAGGTAAAATAAAACTAAATGAAGTACACAGAAAAAAGACAAAGGAGGGAGAAAAAAAAATTAAAGGCTAGACATTGTGCAAAGATACATCATAAAAGTGCAAAAATTCGTAGAAAATATACCATTCAACTTATACGATCCATTAATAAAACAAAACGTTTCCCACTTTTATTTGATTTTTCTGTTCCGAGATGCTGAAGAATTGATAAATAGAAAGAATAAAAACATGTATTTTTCTTCCCATAGTTAAGATTAAAAGCGCAATATTAAAAATTAAAAGAAGATATCTTCTCCTCATTTACAATGCTACACCCTGAGACCTAAAGCACTGACAAAATATTTTTCAATGTTCCTTTTCGTTAATGAATAAATAAAAAATAACTTCTCTTTTCTTTCAAATAAATGAGAAAAAAAATTGCATATAATTTGGTGTTTGAGGCCAGCCAGCCCATGATAGAATGGTTTGTGCCTGCAGGCCTACATCATGTTTCATTTGTCCAAATCTGATCCAATCAATGTTATATTAGTTGGAGAATAAACCTGAGCAACATCCCTTGCCCTACTATCTCCCAAAACAAAGATACGCAAATAAAATAAAAGTCTCTGCAAAGAAAATGAAAGGGTTTTATGCGTAGAACTCTTTGGTGTCTTTCCAGTATGCTGTAGGATCCTTGACTTTGTGTGGTTCATCCAAAGAATAACTGCCTTCATCCTTCTTCTTGATACGGTAGATGACAAACAGGAAGAGAAGAACAACCGTCAGCAGAATCAGAACCACTGCACCAACCATACCTGCAAACAACAAAAACATCCAGTATTATTCATTATTATTCATCATGTACGTAAAATATCCATTATCATTCATTAATATATCATCATGCACATAATAAAAAGTAATTTACAGATTGATAGTACTCTATACATGCACACATATGATCAATTACAGATGGACAAACAAATTGGACCTATACATGTATATAGGCAAGTAATAAATGTATGTATGTCAAACTTTGAAGGGACATGTACATGTACTAAATTAATTGTAAAACCATTTCATAGGAGACAATATGAAACTCTAGTAGATACATAGTATGTGAGAAAGTACTCTTAGAAAGTATACTAAGTTCACTTAGAAACAAGATAAAACCAATTAGCATAAGGATGTTATGAAAGCATTATGTTTTAATTACATACTTAAGGAATAACCTAATCAGTAATACCTGGGGAATTCATTAGTTTCTTTCCTTAATTTTGGACCATGCAAGAGTTCATATATTAATATTGTGTTTGTAATTGTGGTTATCACTGAAATATTGTCTTTGATGTTATTACAACTATATCCGACTTCTTTGGATATATTTGCATTTTAAATAAACGACCATCAAAACTTGTCTAGACGATCCAAGGAAAAATGGCCACTATAGACAAGTGGCCTTTGCTTACAATGTAATATCTTCTACATGTTTCGTGGATGGCTCTTTACCTGTGTTGATAAACCTACAGATCACAGCTCAATACAGCTCAGGACACCTGGGGGGTGTTTCACAAAGATCCTTAGTCGAACTAAACTCTAAGTTGGACTTAAATATTAAGGAGAGCCATTTGAAGCCATATTTTGAAATATATTCAAAAGCACAAATTAAAGTATTTTAGACTATTCATAAATTCCACATCAAGAACATGAAATCTCCCATGATAATAGAAAATATGAATGATTTGAATCAACATTTTATGCCTTTTAAAATAACTTTTACAAATATTTTCAGGGATGCTAATGGCAATCCATAATTTTTAAGTCTAACTTAGAGATAAGTTCAACTTAGGATCTTTGTGAAACACCCCCCAGGATAGGTTAGGTTGGGATGTATGTATGTGTTGGGCTACTAACCTGCTAAGATAGCTGGATTCTCAAAGATCATCTTGAAGAAGTTCTGTGGCTCTTCATTAACATCATTGGGTCCACCATTTAGGGCATCATTATCATTCTTATGCCGGACCTCATTCTCCTCATCGTACGTCCCTGCAATGTTATTTGAAATAGTGGACTGGTCCTTTCCAACATTCTCTTGTATATTGTTGTTTATGGTGGTTAGTCTCTGTGAAGAGAAGAAAAGAAGAACATTCACAATCAAGGCTTTGAAATAAAAGTTTTAAATAGAAAGCAAGTTACAACAAACATGCAATTTTTTGTGTTTATCTCTATGTGTACCATCTAGTATTTGTTTAACATACAATTTATGCTTTTATTCTCTGTATGCACCATTATAGAGGGGTAGCACTTAGATTTCAAAACTGACTATTATATTTATCAAGCTGCTACTGACATTTAACCCTAGAAAGTCACAATGATCCAATCAAAATAGTTGGCTTAAAAACAACATGACATTGTTATATAATGTATATAGTTGAGCCTAATACAACCAAATATGCTAATTCTGATTTTCATGAATACTCAAGTATCAAAAGTCAGTCTGTACAAGTTTGTAGAGTTAGTGATTAGTAGCTGCAAAGAAATATAAAAGTATAATCATACTCTTTTTTTTTATGGCGCATATTTCTTGCATGTACATGTATTTCTCACTGTCTCTATGCACTTCCATACTGCTTTGGATAATTGCCCTAGCAAATATGCAAATTGTAGTAAGCAATTTTGAGTAGTAAGGTTTGTGACACAGAAATTACTTACCGTTGTGGGAGAGAAGGACACATCTGGATCTACAAGATTATCTGAAAAGAAAATAAGAAAAAAGGAAAAGCATTTTAGAGGTGAATTCCATCGATAAGTATTTTGTAATTGAATTTCAATCATCATTTGTTTATATTTGTATATCAGTGATTGATTTAATATCACCACTTCCTAGTGTGCTCACTTCCCACGGCCCACTCATATTAAATCTTTTTTCTTCATTTATGTTGGATGATGATAATATTTATGAACCTTATATATTATTTTCAGTTCCTCTGTGTCGTCATACATTTTCAGAACGTCTATTATGCGAAACCAGTGAGGAAATGTATCTTCATGGCTTCCATATTCACAGGTCAGTAAGTTCATAGAATAGAATTAAACTGGAAGAGTGGATATATTCAGACTCTTTTTACTCCCCTCAACGGACCCTTACTGTTCCTATGGTACCTTTGGCAGTGTATAAAGATCTGAGCTATACAAAAGAGGAGATTCATTATGTCTACTCTACATGTAGTCTTTAGGATCTACAAGCAGAATAGCAAATGAAATACATCGGTACCATGCACCAGTATTCCCTCCCATACCCTACAGGGGTAGCAGTTTTTTTGAATGATTTTTTGCACAATTTTGTATTTGTTATTAGGTTTAACTTAATCCCACTGTTTTCACACTTGAATTCAAATTAGTGCTGTAACATCACGGATATCTCCAATTCCGTTTAACCGCCAGTCAAAACCGGACGGTTTTCGGTTAAACGATTTAATTAAAAAAAAAAAAAAAAAAAAAAAAAAAAAAAAAAAAAAAAAAAAAAAATCGTTTTTTTTTTTTTTTTTTTTTTTTAAATCCAGCAAGCCAGGTCCGTGTGAAAAAGCGGGAAGGACTTTCATTTAACTGCGAGGTGCATTTGAAGGGGCCGATTTGTGCTTGTTAACTTGTCACAAATAATAGTAACAATGTTGTTTTTAGAAGAATGTGTAAGATCATTAATGTAAATCCCAAAAAATAGAGGACCTATAGGATAGAACCTTGTGGTATGCCGTGTGTAAAAGTTGGATGAATTATTATTATAAACTTCATATTGAGATCTATTACAAAGATTACTTTCAAACCTAGATGACAGACAAGTGTTGTTTTAGTTTTGGAGTAGTGAGTCAACACACAGATTACTGAGCTGGGAGACATTGCCAGGCATAGTGCCAGGTGGAGGGGCATAAATCGAAACTTAAAAAAAAAACTTTAAAAAAAAAAAAAAAAAAAAAAAAAAAATTATAAAAAAAAAAAAAAAAAAACGGGAAAACGAAACCGTCCAATTGAAAACGGAATCCGCCATGGACGGTCGGATACCGGACGGTTAAACGTTTGGTTACAGCACTAATTCAAATGCCTGTAATTGTGCTAGTACAGCAAAAAAAAGTTGTCTCTGAAAATAACAGGAAAAGCTGTAGCAGTGACAACCCCTCCCCCTTATTTTTTTTAATTATAGAAGTTGACTTTAGTTTTGGATATATATGTATGCAAAGTTGTAAACATGTATGGAGTCTATCTTGGTTTGAACCAATGTTGTGAATGTACCATGCAGGCCTAGGAAATGACTGACACTCCCACCCCCTCTCCGCCTCTTGGACTACACCTTCCTCTCTCATTCTAAAAGTAGAAGCACAAGTGACCTTTAACTTCAAATGTCACTCACTTTCCTGCTACAATGTCATGCATAAGAGCAACTGATAATGGACTTCTAGTGAGGAACAGATTTCATGAGATTGTTTTAATCAGTTCAATTTAGCAGGGTGACAGACATAAATATCCTGTACGCTTGCCCTACCCTTCAACTTATGTACAGGTACAGTTATGCACAGTAATATCTGTTGTGTCAAATCACAACTTCCATTCAAAAACTGCTGAATGGCTCTCTGTACCGTGTGTCTCAAAAAAAACGTAACACTTTTGAAATGGTTGCCAAATTGAGCATATATAATTTTATGAAAAAATGTCTATATGTATGGAAAGCTAAAGGACCAACCTTTCATATGATATGAAAAAATTAAAAAAAAATCATGCTTCGATGGACAGTGTTCACTTAAGTTAGAGGTATGAAAATGGGCCTGCGCAGGATTTTTCCTTCCAATTTTGGACAGGTAAATTACTTGTAACTTACAAAATAAGGTCGATATGAGATATTCATGATCGATGGATCAAAAGGATATTTTGAATCAAAAGGATATTTTGAATACCTCGAATTCTGGTATTTTCAATGCATAATGAATGATGTACTTAGCTATTACATGTTTGGGTCATTCATAAAACCTGAATAAAATGTGATTGATGATCCACCAAACTTACGGAAGAAAACTGATAAAGAAAAGGCAAGGGGTAGGTGATGGGATGGGAAAAGGTTGTGGGGGGGAGGAGAGTGGGTTGCATAATGTCAATTATGATTTTGAATACGGTATTTCAATTTAACATTTTCCCATTCTTCCTTCATCCTGTTCACATCTACCAGATCAATGATACAATAAGATGGGAGTGGAAGTTGGTGTGTGTGTGTGTGTGTGTGTGTGGCAGGGGTGGTGTTTGGGGATTGATAAATGACAGAGAGAAAGGACTGGTATTCAAAACATCCTTTTAACTCTTAATCCATCGATCATGAATATCTCATATCAAACTTATTTTGTATGCTAAAAGTAACTTACCTGTCCAAAATTGGAAGGAAAAATCCTGCGCAGGCCCATTTTCATACCTCTAACTTAAGTGAACACTGTTCATCGAAGCATGATTTTTTTTTCAATTTTTTCATATCATATGAAAGGTTGGTCCTTTAGCTTTCCATACATATCAACATTTTTTCATAAAATTATATATGCTCAATTTGGCAACCATTTCAAAAGTGTTACGTTTTTTTTGAGACACACGGTATTGTTAAGAAAAAATTTCAAATCTTTCAAAGTACAAAAATCTCCAAAGTTTGCTCTGGGAAATGCAAAGTTTCTGCAAACATACTAAAGCACAAAGATACTATAAAAGCACAAGCAACACTTCACGGTTCAATGATGTAATATACTACATCCCCTGAGGCAATATCTCTGCTAACACTAGACTTATGCCCCCAATAGATAAAGTATAATTTTGAAAAAATGCTGCATTGCTAATGTACACAACTTTACATTCCTAGTTTAAATTTCTTCAATTTCAATTGAAATGGAGCCTGAAAGACTATAACTTTCATCACACTGTCTTATCTGAAAAACCAATTCCATTTCCTTCCTCAACCTGTATACAAATCAACGACTGTACAACAAACTTGACCTCAACTCAGTATTCATTACTCATAGTCAGGACTGAGCTATTCTACAAAGACAGTCAGCGTTTGAAGGGAAGGGGGGCTCATGAGGGCACCACCTCCCCCCCCCCCCCCCTCTCACCCAAGCAAAGCCCTACCTGCTATACCTTCAGAACAACACATAACAAAAAACAAATATACCCACTGACAGTGTTTTGGCTTAGCCATAGTCTTGGGAGTAGAATACTGTAAACGCTGTTATTTTTTGCGCTGAGCAACCCCAAAACATATTTGCTGGTTCTTAAATTTGTGTTGCATGCAATTCAGGGCATTCAGGCTGTTTAAAACATGCATATGAAGTAATGCTTATATTGTAGCGAGTTCTAAAATTCGCGCTAGCTGTTTTTAGCGCGAAAATTAATGTACCGCGAATATTTCTACTTTTACAGTACTCTTTTAAAAAATAATTTTAAATATAGATTATCAAAATTTGTTCAACGAGTGGCCTTTATTTAAAATCGCAAATTGTATAAAACTTCAGGCGTCATCTGCTCCTACACTATGCGGCCATATTGTATGGTTTTAGGAAGACCCACTTGTTTGTTTGTTTGTTTTATTTATTTATTCAACCACGGTTAAAACACCTGCTATCAGCCACAAGGCTGTTTTCCAATTTCAGCAGGTCCGTTAAATGTTTAAAAGTCAGGCAACAGTATTCAATATGAAATAGATTGTGTTGACAATTTACGTACTTGGGTACTGCAATGATGTTCATTCACATTAAGAAACTTGATTTTTCTTTTTTTCTTTGAAAGGTTAGTAGATGCAAATATTGCACTAATTTTCTGCACTCTATCTTGAGGTAGTTGAGAAGATGTATAGAGGTAGGTAGGCCTATACTTACTACCTGTGCCTGATCCCTCCACCAGATCTTCATCATCTGTAGTAGGACCCACCACACCATTAGGTCCATCTCCACTCAACATCTCAATATCAGCTGGCATATCAGGACTAACTTCCGCCGCTTCATCAATGTAGATCTCATCATTCTGCAACATCAAGATTTAAAAAAAATGAACGATTGATCAGACATTTGAGATATTGTGTTTACACAAAACATAGCATTAGACATCAAGTAATAAACAGATCATCATATTAAACAGAATCGATAATTCAGAGAAAAATGCAAGAAACACTTTGTTAGTTGAGTGGTACAACCGAATAAACGAAAGATTTTTAGTCATGGAAGCTTGTTTTATATGTCATAGAAAAACAAATGCAGCAATTTAATTATCATCTGTTATCAGCATTTTGCAATCTCGACACACCCATGCAGTTTTTGTTGTAGCCGATTTCCAATTAACATCTTGTATGAGATTGCTATACAAGACTGTCTGGTGAGACAATGTATCATAGAAGTCTTTGAATTTCTTGACTTCTACTACATAAACATGTGACTGTGTCTTGATAGAGTTAAGTTAAACTCTGGCTCACATAAAGTATCAAATCTTCTTGAGAATATTTAAGTATCTTGGTCTCTCTCTCTCTCTCTCTCTCTCTTTCTATCTCTCTCTTTCTATCTCTCTCTTTCTATCTCTCTCTCTATCTCTCTCTCTCACCCCATGATACTCATCATCCTATATCCTCCTTACTTGACTTGCCTTGTCACAAGTCATCATCTATGCTCAAAACATTGATGACCTGTTTTTCTCTCTCAGACACTATCAACTTTCAGTTCTACAAACAGGAAATCTTTAATACAGTTTTTCAGACAAACATGTTGCAATCTCATCCTTAAGAACGTTCAGCTCTTACATACAACTACATCATGCAAAGACTATACACACACAATTACTCATATGACAGCACACATCCAGAGATATAACTTTATCAAGCATGAAATTTTAGAATCATTTGTCTGCTGCCCACAAGAGGTATAAGAGCCAGCTAACAAATTTTAGAAAAAATATTGATATCCATTCCTTTCATCCTATATTATTCGTCTTAATAACAAATAATTTTTTCTCAGAAGATACATAATAGTCATCAATACAGAAACAAAAATCAGTTTTAGAATTGGGACAGAGAACAAGGATTGCTAATAAGGCACAGATTGTGAAGATATGTGAGAAGTGTAACAGGAACCATGGATATATGGAGTGGTCCATGCAGCCAGCTTATTACAGGAACTTCTGGGTAGATATGGCTCAGGGTCACAAGGTCAAATCAAAGCCTGATGATCATCATCCTATATCAATATCAAATCATATACTGACTTCATATTTCACATCAAGTCCTCCTCAGACCATTAGAATTAAAGTTGTGTCAAACTATTGCTTACAATGTACATGTGTTAGGCCTACAAAAGGGGGCATGTGATTCAACCATTCGACCTGAACATATTTCTTATATATTTCTTATACATTTCTTATATATTTCTTATATATTTCTTATATATTGCTGAATATATTATAGTATTAATGACTGCTTTGAGATAAAGCAGTCATTAATACTTTTATATGCCGAAAAAAAATAGACTAAAAAATAAAAAATAAAAAATAGTTTTTTTTTTTGTCGAAGATGAGATTCGAACTCTTGCGTACAAAAGGTGATGTATTAGATGGATTGAAACCGGCTTCGCGTGTGATGAATGCTTCGCAAAAGCTCCATATACGGACTCTTCTTTTACTTTTGCAATGCATATTGGCACGAACTTAGATCAAGATCTATCGGCAGATGTTGTTTCTTTGTTTTTGGAAGTTTATTTTCGTCTTCATGTCAACAATGCAAGATAAAATTGTCGGTAAGATCGATCGAGATTCAATTGTATTGAAATTACCGACCAATCCTTCGCACACATACGGTATCCTCCATCGCTCAAACCATTTTTTAACATGTAAACCTATGGGGTAACCATGGAGGCTGACCAACTATTTTTAATAACTATGGTTATTAAAAATATTGAAATGTTTTAAGCATGGTTACCGAGAATTTTACAGGAACAGTTGAAGTTTATGAATGCAATTTCAACCAATCAGATGGCTGGATTACTTAAGTGAGGTATATAATAGTACTTATGAACTAACCTGTCAAGAAGATACTTTGCATACTTGATAACAAAACACTTTTTTTCTTCAATCATCTAATAAATATTCATAAATAAGGGCCTTCAATATTCTCCTATGACATGGCATTCCTGGGCCATTCCTGGGCCATTCCTAGGCCATTCCTGTGCCATTCCTAGGCCATTCCTAGTCCATTCCTACAGTAGTCTATTCCTAGTCCATTTCTAGCCTCTAGGGCATTCCTAGTCCATTTCTAGTCCATTTCTAGTCCATTTCTAGGGCATTCCTAGTCTATTTCTAGGGCATTCCTAGAACATTCGTAGTACTAAGTACTCATATCCACTCTCTAGAAATAAATTTCACAAACTAACAATTCTTCATTCTCTTTTAAAATATACACACAGTTTGTTGCTATGTGTGTGGATGACTGTCATTATGAATTGCATTGACTTGTCATCATTAGCAACTGTTTCTAAGTTGTAGACAGTAGCCGCCGCCACTTTCTAATCCATATCACATATCGGTTGTGTATCAAGTTATGCCAAGAAATGTAAAAATATACATATCAACAGTAGTTGAGAATAACTCGGGAATAATTTGCTATTTCATGAAAAATGTTCAAAGAAAATCAAAATGGCATTTTTTTTTTCTACATTATATTGACTTGATGTCAGATTTTCTCCCCCCCCCAAAAAAAAAAATGAATGTTCAGTTATTATTTTAGGTTTAATGGCCTAATCAAAAGTACTAAAGAAAATCTTCTAAAATTTTTTTTATATATAATTCAGCGATTGTAAATTAATCATGAAACCAACTCGGCTGTCGATTGTTTATAAGAAAGTTTTTCAATATGGTTTTATATCACTACTTCAAAGCTTGGAGGAATCACTCACACATAAACAACTGTCAGCGTTTATTTATCAGCTGAACAAGTTTTTATTAACTTTTAGTGATATCTTTTTACGGCGCCAAGACTGTCAACACGCCTGCATCATACATACATACATACATGTAACTTATCTCATCTGATATTGACGGGTAGTAGGTTTTTTAGACATCTGTCCTAATTCTCACTTCTATTTTTGGCTATGATACACTCATACCATTATGATACTCACACAATATAATATCATGAGTGAAAACTTCATGAGCTATACACATGATGTAACAAATGAAAAGCATTTATCCCACCTGATTTTTTTAGTAATAAATTGGCAAAAGTAACATTGGAGTTACATTACTCATATGTCCTACCACATATAAAAGTGCATCTTTTCAGTAGGATATATTCACATACTTTTGGACTACAAAAAACATACAGGTACATTAGACCAATGTAACAAACGAATATCACTTTTGAATCAGTGTTATGTTATTCTAACTTTCAACATGTAGGGGTGAGTAGAATCAAACTCAAACTGTAACTGCATAAGTCTGAAAGTATACAGTAATATTTATATTATACACATGAAGTATATTGAGCATATGATGTATATAGTGCATTGAGCAATAGGAATGTTTGCTACTGTGTAAGGATTGTCTGTGGATATGCTTTCCATCAGAGATAACGACTTCTGTACATGGAAATTGAATTAGCCTGACATACGTCACAGCATACCACACTTTAGGTAGGTGGAATAGAGAGTAGTCCAAATCCAAAATGCATTGGCCAATATTCTTGCAGGGATGTTTAGTTTCCAACTGGGCCATAAAATGTAACTTAATCAGCAAAATTGAATATACATATATCTTACATCACATTCAATGCCATTCTATAATTAGGAGAGAATATTGATATTAATAAATGGGTTTATAATATGTATGATTGCTCTTTTGAAGAAAGTGAAAATGTGAACAACTTTTGAGTTTTGATTAATGAGAAAACCTGACAACTTCTTTTCACAGCAGTATCAAATGAAGAAAAAAAAGCTCATACTCTACAGTACATGTAACACCATTAGAACATATTTTGTTGCCTGTATACAGTTTACATGTATATAGCCTCTGGTTCTCTTTCTGTTTCCGATATAAGAACATACATGTACACAGATACTGAGATAGGCTAAATTCAATCAACTGTATGGCAGTGTATGGCTCCACGGTTAGTCATATTGGTAAGTGGCTACATCCCACATGCTATGCACCATGTGTACAGTTTTTAAATTCATATTATACAAACAAAATAAACTATCCTGATAGAAGACTGCCAAATTAAATATTGAAAACATGTTTCAAATTAATACAAATGTTGATATTTCAATCAAGGACTACAGAGTACTTCATCGATAGAAATTCACCCATTATATTTCGGCCTACTTGTTAAAACATGATTTTTAATCGAAGCGATGAACTTGAAATTACTTACATGTACATGTACCCCCCCCCCCCCCCCTCCATCCAGAAGTCCCAAATTAAATTCCCTCTCTTGAAAATATTTTCCCTCTGTGCAGGCCAACAATGAAAATATAATTCCTTTGGGATATACATGTACAATGTACCATGTCCCTGAGGAGACTACTCAATTATACTCCCATATAATTAAAAACAAAAGATCTGAGGAGCAAAGACTATCGCATCAACAAAATATTTTCAGCCAAAGAAACAGATGATTATTAGTTTATACCAATGCCGAAAATAACACTCCTCTCTCACCAAAGGCTAACTTGATGATATATGACATGTACTGATATACATATGATGTGGATCTGTTGCGTATTAGCATTTGGCATTAGCCTATCGTAGCACTACACATTGAATTTCATTAGACCGAACGCTTTCTCTCTTTACACTGCTGTACTGGAATATTTGCCTACATGTACAGTACATGTATTGTAAAATGTAAGCCTGTAAAGTACAGCAGCATGACCTTCTAGATAATGGATGTCTATTGTCAAAGGGAGAATATAAAGCCTCACATAATTTTGGACAGACTGAACACTATAGGAATAAATGTACACCGATGGCAAATTCAATTTCTTATTGCAATTAAAATTAAAAAACAAATTAGAATGTGTTTTAAAAATTTCATCTCATCTCATCTCTAGACGATGGTCTAAAAGGCATCTTTATTTTGAATGGTTACTTCTCACATGGGATGCCTTAATATCGCTGCATATTACCTACTGCAATACAGTACCTCGGCGCACGATGGTCCAAAATCAAAATACATGAAAAGCCTACGTGTACTTCATCAAAACAATACACAAAAAGAATGTAATTACTTCTACCCCCAAAAAGGTAGGCGTACCTTATCATATATATATATATATATATATATATATATATATATAGAATTTGGATTTGTGTGTTCACATGTATATTTGACTGGACAGTAATAATTCTGATTAAATGCCTTGGCAACCAGTAATCACATCATAATTACATAATTGAAGTCCTTATAGCCTAATGGTGTCATCTGTAATCTCTTTACATCCTCACTCACAGCTGGCATACAATCATCATTCCCAAATGACGTTTATCTCCAGATTAATTAGCTCATTTCCCCCTCCCGGAATAAACATCCTCTTCCCACAAAGAGTAGAACTATATACTGTATATGTACATGTACATGTATATGAATGTTACACTTTGTACCAAATTCATATTGCTCTAGTGAACTCTAAAGTTCTAAACCATAAACTTTATCATTAGCAAAATCAATTTTGTATTATTTTTTGTTTTTTGTTTCACAATACATGTAGATTCATATTTGTTTTATGGGGGTTTCGACTGTGTCTTGCATACTTAATGTGGATATAACAATCTAAAAATAAGCCTTGTACATTATCCATAGCAGGTCTGCACAGACTCTGCAAAGTGTATGAAAAGCAAGAAAATTTCACTGAATAAAAGGATTAAAATCATATTTTTATGGATAACAAATATAGACTTTGCACCTAAGCTCTTACACTTGACTGCGCAAGTACAATACAAAATCTTGGGAGAGAAAAATGGTTTCCGGTATGGTGAGAAAGGAATTCTTTTCAGAGTACCTTTCAAAAGTTTACATCTAGAATTAAATGACATTTTGCTTGTACTATCCTTCTTTCTGAAGCACTGTTCACTTCACTTCTCTCAGGAAAGCTGTGACCATAACTGCAATACTCACAGGAAGAGTCCACTATCAAACAAATATTGCATGCTCCAGCGATTAATACGATATGAACTGATAAATTCAGAATTTCCCACACAACTTTTCCATTTCACAGAGGCCACACACAGGCCAAGTTTGAAATATAATAGCACGAGGTAAATACTGAATTCGGAGGTGAATATGTGTTAAACTGAATGATGCATGTAATATTTGTCATATAAAATTGAGGGTATTTGTGATCCTTTGGAGTCGGGCCCTCTCCATTACATTTGGGTTGCCTTCACATCAGATGCGCACAGCTAAGACAATGCAAATAATATAAAGTATGAGCAGGAAAGAGAGGTGCGCAATCAATTTCACTTTTGTACGTGTTATACCAAAAGGTTGATATATTGCAAGCTCGTCCACATAAAACAAAATGTTGAGAGTCACAAGAATCCTTTTCAGCCAATACATGTATTAACGCCCAATGCACAAGCTTGTAAAGGGTACAACTATCATTTTTCTTTATTTTAAAGGGTTGTTTACGAATGTAAACATTAGTTTCTATTGATTTTATCCCTCTTAAATAATTGAAATTAGAAACAATTTTTTTTTAAATCAATTTAAAACAAATGTACATGAAAATAAACTAAATATATACATGTAGGAAGCATAAACTTTTATCTCACATGAATCAGGGGCACAACTTAGAATACAGCATGCTGTAAGAACAGATCAATTGTATCTGTCAAATTTGCCTTCTACACATGTATGCCTTTGCCAAGTGAACCTTCTTAAATGAATTGAATACCATAGCAACAGCTACATTTCCATAAACACTCAGCATAGTAGAAAAGCTGAGTTCTTATTCAACAATATTTAACAGTATAAAGCATGAATTAATACCAAGAGCTATAGGTATTATCACATCTTCTCAAATAAATAAAAAGTACCCATAGTTATCACATACTTTTTCAGATCCAGACTTCAATTTTTTTGTGAATATTGCAAGTGCCAATTATTTTTCGCTTCTTTCGGCACTGACATGATTCCGCAGCAGACAGTATAGACTGTACAGCAACCACTAAGTTCTAGTAATTCGCTTTCACTCTGCTAATAATCAGTGATATTGTCCCGCATTTGGGAAATGTACATGGAGTTTGAGAAAATAACTAGTTTTGTTTTGGGATTTATCAGATATTTTCTAATCACACTCGCAAAGTACCTTGTCTTTATGATCATGTTATTCATGCAAATCAGCATTTTACAAAAATATTTTCCAGATTTTGAGGGTGTGAAAACATCTTTTCTGTATGGAAAGCCTTTCTTCATAGCTACATGTATGGTGTCTCTCTCTGTGTGTCTCTCTTGCTCACACTACCGTGTATCTCTATCAAATTTATGATTGATATGTCCACTCATAAAAATTGTGGTATGTAACGTACCGTCAAAGGACAGTGTAATTGTTGTCATTCATAACATTTTTTTTTTTTAATGAATTAAATTCATGATAAAAAAATTGTTTAAATTTATGATTGGTTATGGTTGGTACAAAGCAAAACCTGGGTTTAAACAATTAATAAAATGTTGGTGTTGAAGGTATGGTTCTATTGATGTTTGTTTCACAAAAGGCTTAACAACCAACACCACCAAGTCTGAACAGAGCGACAGGTCACATGATCAACATCCTTTCCATCAGTCTCTTCCTAAAATTGGCACTCATTCCAGAATGTGTCACTTCCTAGATTGAGAATGGATTTAGCTTCCAGACTTTGCCTCTAATAACTAACCTATGGAGCTGTCCCAAATGCCCCAGTATATCATATGACCCCATCCAGTGTGAAACTTTCTTCTCAAAATAGCTTTCCAAAATCTCCTTACCGTTACCATTTTCGTTCTTATATTTTTCTTTCCAAGCATGCTGGGTTTTTTAAAATCTTTTCTGTACTCTATCCCCAAAATAACTTTTTGTTTTGGAAGTTTTATCTTCTGCAGTTTTTTGTTTAAAGTGAATTTAGCTGTACATTTACATGTATAGACTTAGGCCTAGCAGTAGGACTATATAGGTTAGGCTGAAAAGATCAGTTCATTTGCTATACCAAACTCAAGCAAATAATTACAATAGCTCTATTCATCAAGATGTGAAATAAGGTAATGTAAATTCTGCAATATATCATTATTAATACATACCGGTACACATACAGTGTGAGGAATATCAAATAAAATTCTATGTTCCAGATATCAATTGCAAATAAGTTGTGATTAATATCAACTCTTTGTAAGACAGGTCCCTGAGTTGTAACTATCAAAAACATCATAGAGAAGACTTGTTTTTTAAAGAAATACAATACAATAAATGGAGAGACAGAAAGTACAGAGAGGAGACAAAGAGAGGAGGGGATGTCCCCAAAATCAGAAAGAATGAACAAAGCAAGATAATTAGAAGGCTAAAAATGAAAACAAAAAACTGCATCATGTAGCAAATCCTGGAAAATAGTAAGGGGTATCATGCGCACCTATAATTTCAAATTTACAGAATGCTGCATTGTGTAATTATATTGAATCGGTAGAACAATGACAATTCATCAACCTTTCAGTGTGAGATTGCAAACGCTCCCAGAAAACAGAGAGCTTTAGAGTATTAAATGCAGCCTTTAATTCATCATCTTCTAAAGCACAAAGTCATGACTAAAATCATTCACCCAATACACATTCGCTCTAATAAGGTACCCCTAAATAACTCCCAAGTGAACATTGTGATTCATTGCTGCATGCTGGTAGACAGAGGAAACCAGTAGTTCCAGTAGTGCTGCTACACAGTTTGCCTTCAATTGGATTATACTAGAGGCAGGTAATGTAAGATTGAATTCTCTGGTGATGCTGTTTCATGATCCTCTGATGCCCAAGAAGAAGTCCTACTCTACCCCATATTTCAGGAAAGACACAGATTAAAAATATTGCAGACATGGTCAATCACAATAGACAACAATTAATCAGAATTTGTTTACTTGCTAAAAGGTGACATGAGCATATTTAGATCTGAAATAATGCTACAAATTTATCTATTTTGAAGTCTGACAAATATTTAAAGAATAAAGGTAAACTGAATATGCGACACCTTTAAATTGTAGGAGATGTAAAGAATTGCTCTCAAATAAAGAATGCCAACACACTAGCTTGACCGATATTATATTGTGACGCTCAGATGCTAACTTATACTGGCTTGATGATAACAAATCCTAGATACATAATATTAACTTGAGTCTAGTCTAGTCTTGCCTAGCACCTCAAACTGAGAATGAGCACATGCATGCATTGTCAAAGTCAAGCACTTGCCTCTCATTTGGTTTAACTCAACGCATCACTCATCCAGAGAACTCCTTCATTACGGCTAAATTCACAAATTATCACTCGCAGGCAATCGCGGCGCTGCGGTCATTAGAGGCACAGCTTCACCGTGGTGATAATCACTATGCGCAACCTCCAGGGGGATGAGACGGTAAGAGACACAGAGCGGGGAAGACAGAGAATCAGGTGACACAAAATTCTCACACATTTTTTTTGTGGCTATGTTACCTTATCCTCACTATTTTGGGGAACAGAGTTCCCTTTCTTTTCATATGATCTTATGTGCCTTTGGGGGTAAATGAGGAAGAAGTTGTGAATATTCAATTGCTTTGTGTGGACATCTCGCTCTTCACTCACGTGTGTGCTATGCCTCTTTGTTTCCAACCATCCTATGAAAACAAATTATCTTGTAGACCACACGTTATATATCATTTCCCATTCATGATTTATCTATTGGCTAGATACCATTGGAATAGATGTGTGGGGGAAAATATATTCCATACATGTACATGTATGTACATGTATGTGTATGAATAGAGATGGCTTACAAAATGAGATATACATGTAAGGGGGATGTATAATGTGGAATACAGAATAAACAGAAGCTAACACTTAACGTGTTATTAAGTCTACCGTACTCTGAAGACTGCATTGCATCTTTCTTGTTAAAACAATGGGAGCAAATTGATAATTTATCAAGATCATGTATTGAATTGTATAAAGGATTTTCACTTTTGTTTTCATTTCACTTTTTTTCTACGTCACTTTGTCAGCCACACATCCAAGGGCGTGTTTATGCTTCACTTTTTCTGGCCAGAATCAGGCATCTGTTACGCGTTTAGTTTAAAACACGGTTGCGTCCATGCTCACTTTTGTAGAATCACCGAAAAACGGCGATCACGATTGTCGATCGTAAACTCACAAAAAGATGCGTTTAAATGGGGTCAACGCACTGCACTGACCTCTAGTGCGTCTACGTAGCATGCACAGTGAAGGTTTGCGAATCCAGCTGGAAGACCAATTAAGGCCACCCAAGGAGAATTGCCTGGAGGAGCCAGAGAAGTGAGCATAAACAGTACACCATGGAACTGCGATTACGATGAGCGTTTACGATGAGCGTTACAAATCGCTCATTTTGCCTTCAAAATTTAAGCTTAAACGCACCCCAAAAGGTATATTTGAAACCCGATTTATTCTTCCACTTTTGGGGTGAATCTAGACCTATACATGTATTTAACGAATGTATACAAACATTATGATGTTAGTGTACAGGAAGCATAAGGGTCATTCCATCGGGTTGGGTCTTTTCAGCATTTTCATGTGTTTGAATGTTTAGAAGCTATTTTCTCAAATTTAAATGTATTTTTAGAAAATTAAAAGTATATTTTATTTAAGAGTAATGTATGACAGAATAAATAAACATGAAAACAGAAACTTGTTCATCATATTTTTTTTTTGGTGAGAGTTTAACTACCGATGTCTCAGCGATTTTAAGGGTGAAAGTTGTGACATGAAAACAAGTCATTTTCATGAACTCATTTCTGGAAAAAAATTCATCATAATGCAATGTTTCCTACTTAAAACATGTCACCTTTAATACCCCTACTATGTCTGAGAAGCTCAGGTGAAATGTGCAAAAAATCGGCAAGTTATCCCATATTGAAAAAACACAATACCGACGTTACCAACAATGTCCTAAGCACTTTTTTCGTAACGGCGGTAATCTAACATTTTACACAAATTTAGCAGGCTATTTTCTCAGAAACTTTCATCTTATTAGGAAGGTACAACCCCTGATGAACATATGTTAAAAGAATGACGATTAAATCGGTCGGTAAATACAAGAAAATAATTAATTTACCACAACAATCCCCCGCGATGTCCTTCATAATTTGGTAACGTCGGTGTGAAATTACGGTGTTTGAGATCAAACCAGCCCGCTAGCTTCAGTTTTTGGTGTTAAAATGACCTGCTAGTTATTCACGAACGCGCACACATGTTTTTTGATGGTGTGCGACGACCTACCCCTGAGCTGCAACCACAAACGTGACAATGTCCATATAACGTCGGGCAGCCATTTTCGCCCGTCAGCGCCCAAATTGGTACGTAATATGTATTTTAAGTTATTTTTATAGCCCGAATTATTATCATAGACAATGAAATTCCATTTTGTTTAAATGTAATTCCGTTTTAAATTGTGTTATTTATAGCTTAAAACGGTTTTAAAACCATCACGTGTGAGTGAATATTTTACTGTTGTCCCACATACTGATATATGTGTTATAACGAAACATGCAAAATCGTTGCCGGACTTTTCCCCTTAAAAAGCTAATTTCTTAGACAGAAATTGAATTTTGTTATAAGAATCCCGTAAATAAAGATATAACTGATGTTCCTATACCTCAGAATTTTTCTCACAACTGTTAAATTAATTAATATTAATTATATGATGCCATTAATTGTCGTTGAAAAATGATGGCTAAGCCTAAGGAAAAACACAAGTTATTTAAAATTGTTAGGAAGTTCAATCTAAGGCCCGACATATCCAACTTTTGGGCAAAAAAGGGGGTTGGAGTTGAGATAGAGAAAAATGGAGAGAGCTAAAGGGGAGAAGGCATGCGACCCCTCCCCCGATTCAATTAGAATTGGATACATATTAAAAAAAAAAAAAAAAAATTTTGTTTTAAATAATTTTTTTTAAATATTTTTTTTAAAAATAAAATCATTATTGATGTTTGCCATGTGGCTCCCACTCCCCCCTCCTACAAAGGTTAAAGGGAGGTTAAAGGGTTTTCACCACCTACCCTCCCCTCCAAAAAAATAAGATATAAAACAATAATGATAAATAACAACAAACAAAAACAATTAAGAAATTAATAATTTAACACAAATATTGAACTTAAAAGAATAATAAATAATAATAAATGAAAACCAAATACCTACTTCTATTTGGGCATGCAAAACTAGCCAACGTGAGGATGATGCCTCCCTATCCATCTTGCAATCCTCTGTGTAGTTGTTCCATCCTTAATTCTTACAATGTTACAATGTACAAGTACTCATAATTATCAACCAGAACACACATTTTGAAATGAAAAGTCACAGAAGCAATTTACAGTTTTGTTTTATTTTTATCTCATTTAATATTGTTTACTCATTTGTTTTTATTTATTTCTTTTCATGCATATTTATTAGATTGCTGCCTGAGGATTCAGCTCCGGCAGAGAGATCGATCAAGAGAGCAGGCAAAATGACAAGTCATCAAAATATTCCTGGAAACAAAGATCTTTCCAATCTAATCACTATTTTGAAGAAGTATAAAGTTAATCATTAATATCAACCAATACACCTATTGTATGAATATTTTGTTTTTTTATTTACTGGTCAATGGATGAAAGATATTTCAGATGACATTTGATATAGTCTGTCATGTTTAAATGAGTATAAGAGGTCAGTAACTCTAATATCATACGGATGTTACACGGACATGATGTCCATGTAACATTGGTATTTCGAGGTGTTGAGGTGAATATAGACCATAAATCTTGCAGCTTTCCTTTCATTTGTGTTATCATCTCATTTAATATGTTTCATGCATCAATTAATTGGCACATTTCTTAGAATGCAGCCAAGATTTTCTATGCAAGAGAAAAGATAACCCTTTAGAAGAAAAACATGATCTGAAAATTGCTAGTTCCTCATTTGTTTCATGTTTATAAGTTGATATAATGTTGCTGTGTTCAAGTTTTGAGTATTCTAAACTATTGCTCCCATCATCTTAATGTTTTCCACACCAAAAAAAAGTGGAGTACAGACTGTAACAAAGTTTCAGGTCAGAAAATAAATGAGCAAGTAAAAAAAGATGTCCTTGTAACGTTGGTATTTTGTTGTGTCTGTTTTTTCATTTTAAATGTAAGTGTGCAAAGGAATACACACAATTCCAATGGAATCTATTGTAGGATTGGTGTTAGAAACAGGATATAACAATAAAAAAATTCTTCACCAACTCTGAATTTTGAACCTTCATGTCACAATTTATGACCCAACCCGATGGAATGACCCATAACTAGCCACTAGAGCTCTTTTTCTACAAAGTCATTTTTATTGCTGTAGCCTCTTTTTTAAATAACTATTACAATTGTGTCATGAGCAATTGTATGAGGATTTCCAAAAGTAAGCGTTGAGCATTTGGAATATAAACAATAATATTACTGTTTAAATAATAGAAATTGGAGGCCGGGGCTCATATTAATAAAAGCTTACTAAGCCTAGCTGCCAAATACATACATGTAATATAGCCTATGTACTATAGCCTACATGATAGCCTACATGTACGTAATTAGTTGGCAAATATGTGTACACTCTATATTAGTAATGTTTTATTAATATGGGCCCTGATTTTTTTCATTTACATTTTGCTTCATCATTTCAACAACAACAACAACAACCGGTCAGTTACTACAAAACCCTCAAAGAATGACTTTGATTTGACCCTCCTGGCACTCCCGATTATGTGCATGATAATTGTATGTAACATGCACTAGCAAAACAAAAAAACAAAAAAATCGGCACATGTTTCAACATCACCATTTAAGCTACATGTATATCACAGCTCAACTCTCACACATTCCAATAATCTATATGAACAAACTAAAACAAGGATGGATACAGGTATGTCTACATCCTCACAGGACTCAGACTAAAACAGATATAGGACATTGTACCTATTGACAGTTTCATTCAGAGCAAGTATCTCAACTTGGTATTTTGTGGGTTATGATCACTGTACATTCTTTTCAATAGTAAATTATAAAATGTAAACAAAAACTAAAGATATAAAAACCAGTCTATAATAAATAAATTGTATATGTAGCCTACATCTTCACCACAGAGTGGGGATTTATACAGAATATAAACTGAAGTATATTGTCACAGACTACAAGAGTATTCAATATTCAGCTCCTTTCTGCTTTGAAACAGGGGCATGCATGAGGATTGATGAATGTGTACAATATGAGAGTACAATGACACATAAAGCCATGTGTTCCTAAACCATCAAACATGTTTATACTGACCAAGATACCTGTTATATCAAAGTCAAGTAAATATAAAATTCACTGACAAAAGTACAAAACGATTTCTTTATATCGACTGTACAGAGGGTGAAAGTATGGAACTTCCATGAGCACTCATGACTTTATTTTCCTAATATGTCAGAGCATCCTCTTTTAAGGGCAATCCAACCCTTGTAATAAGTTCATTTGTATGAAAGCAGAAAAATAAGATAACCAGAATGGCAAAAGTTTGAAATTAGTCTGACAAATAATAAGAGATTATGAATACCGGTAGTTGAATTAAGAACATATTTGCGAATCTCAAATTGGCATTTTGGTCAGTTGATTGTGACATAGTTGCGGATGACTCTCCCGTCTGTCGTGTTAAAAAATATCATTAATTTCTTGGGGCACTTCCTAAAATAAACTATGGATAGCATCTTATTATAAACTATGGATAGTATCTTAGTATACATGTAGGACATCTAGAGAAAAGACCATCCTGAGTCATACATT
Organism: Strongylocentrotus droebachiensis; assembly: GCA_035222895.1. Lineage (NCBI taxonomy): Eukaryota > Metazoa > Echinodermata > Echinoidea > Camarodonta > Strongylocentrotidae > Strongylocentrotus > Strongylocentrotus droebachiensis. The sequence goes on along the minus strand of JAVYIG010005323.1, from coordinate 55,686 downwards.
TTTTGAAAAATTGAAACTTAGTCATTCTGTGTTGGAATAAATGGAAAAGTTGCCCGCCACTACATCACAGAGACATTACATTACAGCCAATCTCTCTCTCACACTCTCTCTCCCTCTTCCCAATAATGAGTACAACTATGGGCCATCACTACATTACATATAGGTTCTACAAGTAATTTTGAGCAGCAGAGAGAATCCAATTATTGGGACGACAGGGAAAATCAATGATTTTACGCATTGCGGAAAACAAACACAAACCAAGATACCTACCAATCTTCCTTAGTGACTTAAATTCTTCATGTCACACTCTCACAAAAGTTCCACCTATGTATAGGGAAATGTGTGCAATGTGTACAAATAGGTTTTCTGCCAATCCTGGTTTTCCCTACTCACACAACACTATGTATGTAGGACTGAGCCCTAAATACAAGACCTGCTTTAGACTCATAATATCTCCTTTGTTTACAAATAAACCATTAGTCAAATAAAAAACAAAAATCACTATCACACACTGAATTGCTGGAAGAGAACCCTACTGTATCCTATTTTAAGTTAAAATTTAAAATTTAAAACACATTGTCATTCTATTTTCATTTCATCTTCTTTTTCAGGTTCACACTTGTCAAAGAGTTGTTATTGGCCACGTTTTTTTAAAAGTGTTTGAATTGTCAAATTCTTCCACCTATTATAATATCTTTTAGACTATAATCCAATTTTATTATGATTTTTTTTGTTTTAATATCACGAAAGAACATTCCGTAATTAACGGTGTATAAACTGCCCTTGTGTATTAACCGCACCCCTCTTTTTCGCCCTAACTCTTTTTTGCTGACTCTGTCGGCAGCAAGCCAGCTCCGTGTTAAAAAAGTGCAGTTAATACACCGTTAATTACGGTACATGTAGAAAATGTAGAATGATTACATCCAGGGGTCTTAAGAAACCTACACAATAACTTCCAAACAACTAATCTCTTTTCAAATAATACCAATACAAAGACAGACTTTCAAATTCTTCAGACATCGCAACCAAAGGAGACAATGCCTCAAGTCATCTTAGTTTAGTTAATCATGGCTCCAGCCCAGATATAGCCTCTTGGACGTAATTTCTAGCCACTTTCGAGCCACTTTAATGACCTGCTTAACTTTAAAATACCCCACCGAAATGTAGAATTTCTCCCACTTTTTTCTTTCTTGTCACATGACTTATGTTCGCTATCGCTCATATAACCAAGGTTGTAGAAAAGGAAAACACTCGTAGAAACAGATACTTTTCATGATATGAAACTTGGCCTTCATTTTTGAAGTTTGAACAGCCAACCTGGAAATGTCTTGCCAGTGATTCACTTGTCCTACTGGTTGATGGAAATCATCCATCTAAAATGTGCCAAGTTGTTTTGTTGAAAATGTATCCTTTCATTCAAAATTGAATAGAAATACATACATACATACAATGTTTGTCAGCCTGTACCATACACAATGTTTTCTTATTCTATTCTAATCCTAAAGAACTATAATCTGGTTTTCAAATCAGGAAGTCTTGCTCTATTGGTTTTCAATTCTGAGAAGACTGCTGGGCAAGATCATCTCTTCTTTGCACCAACTTGAATCACCTTGCCTTTGACCCCAACTGACCTTTGTGGAGAAGTGGGCCAAAAACATCCTGCTGTTGTTTATTGCTGGGGAAAGATTCTGATACACACATATATATGGAGGTTTTCATTTCTGATATCAGAGGTACACATATGGAGTAAGGACATATATGCCATGTAGCTGTACGTTGTATGTGATCACATTTGGAAATAAAAACTATAGATACTGACGTAGGAGAATCCTGGCCTAAAATGTGATAGATGATGTTCAGATATAAATGTTAAGCCTATAATAGCTTTACAAACAATAATCTCCTGGTTTCTGATTGAGGTAACAATCACTATGAACATGACTGACAAAGAAAGCGGACAAAATATACAGTTCCTCAGGTAGACAAAGGAACATCCCTTCACTGCTATTATGTAAAAAGGTGAATATGCATGTGACACCTGTTCTACACATTTTTACATAATAGCAGTAAAGGGATGTACCTTTGTCTACCTGAGGAACTGTATTTTGTCCGCTTTCTTTCTCAGTCATGTTCATAGTGAATGTAATAAAAAAAGAACACTACATGTAGGTATTTGACTGTGGGAACAGCAAGTACGGGATAAATCCTAAAATAAGTCCTAAAACCAGAGTAGGCCTTTACATATTATCTTTAACTTGGAAAGTACTCTCTACATATTCATGAGCAAGTTATAAGAACTTACTAGCTGGTCTGTGCTATCTATATTACTAATACGCAAAATCGCCGCGGGGGGTCCAAACGGGTACAAAACGGTTCCTCAAAAACGTCTTTCCCCGACCGCGCCCGCCTCCGCCGTGGCGCGGGGACGGTGGCACAATTATACGAGGCCTGTCTCCCGTAACCCGCGTGCCACCTCGACCCCGCGATCGACGTCCATGCCGTTAAACGCGGTTTCGGGGTCCCGGGGAGGACGGGCGGACGAGAGCACGGCGGGCGTCGTGGATTGCAAGGAGGCGACGAACCCGCGAGAGCGAGTCGATAAGGCGTGCACCCGCCCTCTGTCTCATTATCAAAGAGAGACGAAGAGACACACGATGGACGAGAATTCACTCGCGTCAACGGGTGTAGCAAATCTCATTGCAACGGTTGCGGCGTTCCTCGAGTAAGGCATCTTACATTAGGATATTCTTTGTAGACCAGGCGCCCGTAGTGTGTACATGTATTACAAGCTCAGGTCACACACATGCGCTGCATGTACACAGTACAGTCGATTCGAGTCGAGGCGATTGCTACAACTGGCGCAAACCATGGACCTATTTTCGCGTAAAATCTTTACTCTGAAAGTAATTATAAAAATTCTGTGATCTATGACAACATAATCATAGTCCAAGCTTCTGTTTTATTGGTCTTTTCATGAAAACTACATCGAAATCACAACAGTAATAGCGCAAATAGATGTGATAGTACGCCTTGAGTCCACACGTACACACGTGTGGTGTATTGCCACTGCACTGCAGCTGAGCGCTGCTGTCGATCGCCGGTGATTTCGGAGCTGAGTGTGTGAGCCTGGAGTAGCGGTGACCGGAGTCGCTAGGCCTGTGCACATGGTACATGGTGTGAGGAGAGTAAACAACACTTTGAAATTGCTATTATTGCCCCGATTTCAATGTAGTTTCGTGAATACAGGTATGAAACCTGAGCTTAGATTGTGATTATTATAGCCATGCATAGTTGTATACTGAATTTCGATAATCATTTTTCAAAGGAACGTTTTCACAAGAAAATCGGACGGTCGTCATGGTCGTTTAAAAACATGATAATACTTTTACTATGATACAGTTCTTGCATAAAATCAATGCATTAAAACGTTTTCCAAAGTATATGGGCGGGGGGGGGGGGGGGGGGGGGGTCAGGTAGCTCAAAGCGAGTTGAGTGCAGGCGTGGTGTCCACGGGTTCAAAGGGCTGAACCGAACCCCCGAAGGCTCACAGGTTTTAAGCAATTTAATATGTTTTAAACAATTCGCGTACTTTCGGCGTAGAAACTTGATGCAGAAAGTACGCCTTTTTTACGTAACACTACGCTACCAAACTAAACACAAGAAAATCGGACAGTCGTCATGGTCGTTTAAAAACATAATACTTTTACTATGATACAGTTCTTGCATAAAATCAATGCATTAAAACGTTTTTCAAAGTATGGGGGGGGGGGGGTTAGGTAGCTCAAAGCGAGTTAAGTGCAGGCGTGGTGTCCACGGGTTCAAAGGGCTGAACCGAACCCCCGAAGGCTCACGGGTTTTAAGCAATTTAATATGTTTTAAACAATTCGCGTACTTTCGGCGTAGAAAGTACGCCTTTTTTATGTAACACTACGCTACCAAACTAAACAAACTATCCTTCAATGAATTAATGAAAAATAAGCCCAAGAAAAAAGAGCCCCCTAAAGTTGAAAAAGTAACCCCCGAAAATTTCCCAAAAATTTGATATAGATCGAGCCCCCGAAAAAAAAAAAAATGGTTCACTGGATTCTACGCTCACAGTCACACGCACAGTTGAGTCAATTTGTGCACTGCATGCAGCTGGCTGCTACATATTGGCACAAACCGTCCAATTTTTCGTGTAAAATCTATACTTTAAAAATTATTATACAAATTTTGTGAATGCCAACAAAATCATAATCCAAGCTGCTTTTTTACTCTTTTCATGAAAACTACATTGAAATCACAACAATAATAATGCAAATAAATCGTACTTATCGAGATCCTACCTGACATAGTTTTTGTTACGGTGCGCCATTCATGGTCAAACAGCATATATTATAAAAATTGTCTACATAAAAATAATCTAATTTTATTTTCGATAGCACATAGGCCTCTATCTATTTAACCCCCCAAACCCGGCCCTCCCCTAGAATCCCGTGGATTTTCCACGGGTCCTCCTAGTCTAATTAGAATGTGTAACATTTCTGATAGTTTGGGAGGGTGTGTGCAGGTAAAAAAATGATTGTCACTCATGCAAACGCTGGCTGGCTATGATAAACTAGATGACTAGGGGAAGATTTTCCTGACTAAAGCCTCAGGAGGAAGTGACTGAAAACACATCAAGAAAATCTTTCAGTGAAAAGATAAACTGCGATGCTGAAGCATAGTATCAAAATTTGAACTGTTAAAAATAGGATAATCCTTTGACAAAATTAAGCTTGCCTTGTTATAATGAAAGGGAATGTATCATATACCACTTCAAAGAATGGGAGATTTCATGGTTGAGTTGTCTGTTCACTTTAAGATTAGCGTGCCATGCAAGGTAACTTCAATGAAAGCCCAAGATTTTAATGACAAAGAAATAGAAGTTTAACCCAGCAGGAGTTGGGTGTGTATGTTCCTGAGATCCAGGGTAGCACAGAGAGAATGATTTGGAGACATGTCATTCCCCCTTGCAGAACAGGAAATCTTTGCTAAGACACTACCAAACTTATAATATATCAACTCAGCAATATGTTCAATATGCAATTGATCTACATATATATTTTAGGCCAAGTAATATCTGACATGATATAATTTAGGGGGCTTACACATTTAAGGCATACTTTTGTCAAGATGTATTGTGCCAAATTATTGGTCAGGCTAGAATTATAAATCAGACATGTTATCCCCCCCCCCCCCCCCCCCCTCCCCATGACAGCTTTATAATCTATCTGAATATAAACCCCAAAAATGAGAAAAGAAATGCTTGTTGATGTCCAGTAAGGATACTTTGCCACATAAACATGTACATGTATGTAGTGTTCTACCCACACTGGTTTATATTACACCAATCCTCAAGGCACTTACAGTGTTGAGACGAAGAAAACACTGCATGCGAGTGCACTCTGAGTGCAACGTCTACTGAATAATGTGGTCTACTTGGAGAACGAGGATAAGAAGATAAGAGTACGCTGCAGCTGGCAATCTCATGCATTTTCATGCACATAGAATAAAGAAATGCCCCATTTGCTGGAATGCACTCCTAGATCACAGTGAATAATCTTAATGGGTAAGGATAGCGGAAATAAATAATAAGTAGCCCTATATACATGTAGTTATGAACCTTTATTGTCCATACAAAGGAATGGCAACAAGCACAAGCATTTTACAGCTAAACATGTTCTTTCTACCATTGTAAAACTCGCAATATTACATGATTTTATAAATACCGTTCAAACATGGATGACCTATCAGGAGTTCATACCCCCCCCCCCCCCCTGACAAAAATGTGTATGATTCTTACATATCTATATATTTAATCCCATGTCAATCTTGTAATTTCTTCCAAATGTTGACAACAGCCCAGTTTTAAGGTGTGTCATGGCCTGCAAACATCATCAATATACCGTACCAATGGAAGGTCTTTGTGACAGATTGACAGTTAATTAACACAAGAGAGCTAGGAAAGGCTAGCGGGCTGAATGGCCCGTTATCTGCGTCTAGTACACATGTACCATAAATCCATGTGGATGTACATATCAGTATGAGGGTGTAAGCCTTTAGCCTATATAGCATACCGGTAAGCAACATGGACCAAGTTGAACACCATTACTCAAACCAGGCTCCACATGTTATCCCTCTCCACTCTAAACTAGTCTGCAACATGAACAAAGTTGAACAATGTTACTTAGACTAGACTCCACATATTATCCCTCCCTGATCTAAACTATTCTGAAACATGAACCAAGTTGAACCCTGTTACTCAGACTAGCCTCCACATATTATCCCTCCCCGATCTAAACTAGTCTAAAACATGAACCAAGTTGAACACTGTTACTAAGACGAGACACCACATATTATCTCTCTCTCCACTGAACTAGTCTGCAACATGAACCAAGTTGAACAATGTTACTCAGACCAGACACCACATATTATCTCTCTCTCCACTGAACTAGTCTGAAACATGAACCAAGTTGAACATTGTTACTCAGACCAGACTCCACATATTATCTCTCTTCACTCTAAACTAGTCTGCAACATGAACCAAGTTGAACAATGTTACTCAGACCAGACACCACATATTAGCTCTCTCTCCACTGAACTAGTCTGAAACATGAACCAAGTTGAACATTGTTACTCAGACCAGACTCCACATATTATCTCTCCCCACTCTTAACTAGTCTGCAACATGAACCAAGTTGAACCCTGTTACTCAGACTAGCCTCCACATATTATCCCTCCCCGATCTTAACTAGTCTAAAACATGAACCAAGTTGAACACTGTTACTAAGACGAGACACCACATATTATCTCTCTCTCCACTGAACTAGTCAGCAACATGAACCAAGTTGAACACTGTTACTCAGACCAGACACCACATATTATCTCTCTCTCCACTGAACTAGTCTGAAACATGAACCAAGTTGAACATTGTTACTCAGACCAGACTCCACATATTATCTCTCTTCACTCTAAACTAGTCTGCAACATGAACCAAGTTGAACAATGTTACTCAGACCAGACACCACATATTAGCTCTCTCTCCACTGAACTAGTCTGAAACATGAACCAAGTTGAACATTGTTACTCAGACCAGAGTCCACATATTATCGCTCTCCACTCTAAACTACAATGTAGTCTGCAACATGAACCAAGTTGAACACTGTTACTCAGACCAGACTCCACATATTATCGCTCTCTACTCTAAACTAGTCTGCAACATGAACCAAGTTGAACATTGTTACTCAGACCAGACTCCACATATTATCGCTCTCCACTCTAAACTACAATGTAGTCTGCAACATGAACCAAGTTGAACACTGTTACTCAGACCAGACTCCACATATTATCGCTCTCTACTCTAAACTAGTCTGCAACATGAACCAAGTTGAACATTGTTACTCAGACCAGACTCCACATATTATCTCTCTCCACTCTAAACTAGTCTGCAACATGAACCAAGTTGAACATTGTTACTCAGACCAGACTCCACATATTATCGCTCTCCACTCTAAACTACAATGTAGTCTGCAACATGAACCAAGTTGAACACTGTTACTCAGACCAGACTCCACATATTATCGCTCTCCACTCTAAACTACAATGTAGTCTGCAACATGAACCAAGTTGAACACTGTTACTCAGACCAGACTCCACATATTATCGCTCTCTACTCTAAACTAGTCTGCAACATGAACCAAGTTGAACATTGTTACTCAGACCAGACTCCACATATTATCTCTCTCCACTCTAAACTACAATGTAGTCTGCAACATGAACCAAGTTGAACACTGTTACTCAGACCAGACTCCACATATTATCGCTCTCTACTCTAAACTAGTCTGCAACATGAACCAAGTTGAACATTGTTACTCAGACCAGACTCCACATATTATCTCTCTCCACTCTAAACTACAATGTAGTCTGCAACATGAACCAAGTTGAACACTGTTACTCAGACCAGACTCCACATATTATCGCTCTTCACTCTAAACTAGTCTGCAACATGAACCAAGTTGAACATTGTTACTCAGACCAGACTCCACATATTATCCCTCCCTGATCTAAACTATTCTGAAACATGAACCAAGTTGAACCCTGTTACTCAGACTAGCCTCCACATATTATCCCTCCCCGATCTAAACTAGTCTAAAACATGAACCAAGTTGAACACTGTTACTAAGACGAGACACCACATATTATCTCTCTCTCCACTGAACTAGTCTGAAACATGAACCAAGTTGAACATTGTTACTCAGACCAGACTCCACATATTATCTCTCTTCACTCTAAACTAGTCTGCAACATGAACCAAGTTGAACAATGTTACTCAGACCAGACACCACATATTAGCTCTCTCTCCACTGAACTAGTCTGAAACATGAACCAAGTTGAACATTGTTACTCAGACCAGACTCCACATATTATCGCTCTCCACTCTAAACTACAATGTAGTCTGCAACATGAACCAAGTTGAACACTGTTACTCAGACCAGACTCCACATATTATCGCTCTCCACTCTAAACTAGTCTGCAACATGAACCAAGTTGAACATTGTTACTCAGACCAGGGACGTGATAGAGAAGGACTTGAATCAAGCCGTTCTCCTTTGACCCCATGCTCCAAGCCGCCGGAAAGTTATGCGCTAATCTGCAGCTGTTGACCAGGTGGTGAGATAAAGAGCGCATGAAATTTTAGTATTTAGAATTCCTACATCAGAAAATGGTATCACAGCAACTGTTCGCTGTCCCTTCCAATGATTTCTCATCCATTGTTGAATGTGTAAAGAGTAGAACAAGCGAACACAAACTTGTGTAATTTCATTCTTTTTTAAACTTGAAAAATACAAAAAACACGCGAAAACACGCATTAGCAAACTTAATGTTATTGAAGATTGTAAATCATGGATCAAATAACGGGACATTAAAGCATGCACAAATTAGCGCATCATCCTAAAATATTGAGTTTTTGACAGGATGTAATTTTTCTTTTACCAACTCTGGCACACAATTTAAAGGCAGGACGGAGTTCTAAATTTGAAAATCTGTTTGATGCACTATTCCCAATAAAATTCCCATATAAAGTTTTTAATTTACACTGTAATTTTGCCGGTAATTTAATGTTTTGTAATAAATGTAAAACTGGTGCCTGGCTTCCGAAATTCCCCGCAGTGGAAGCGCGGTTCGGAGCATGGAACTTCAAAGCCAAGTGGAATGTTACACATCCCATTGTTACGCTTTAGAACTCGAGAATGCGTTTGAATAAATTACAAGAGTTTTGCCTCCTTTTCTTTCACCTCCCTGCTCAGACCAGACTCCACATATTATCTCTCTCCACTCTAAACTACAATGTAGTCTGCAACATGAACCAAGTTGAACACTGTTACTCAGACCAGACTCCACATATTATCGCTCTCCACTCTAAACTAGTCTGCAACATGAACCAAGTTGAACATTGTTACTCAGACCAGACTCCACATATTATCTCTCCCCACTCTAAACTAGTCTGCAACATGAACCAAGTTGAACACTGTTACTCAGACCAAACTTCACATATTATCTCTCTCCACTCTTAACTAGTCTGCAACATGAACCAAGTTGAACATTGTTACTCAGACCAGACTCCACATATTATCTCTCCCCACTCTAAACTAGTCTGCAACATGAACCAAGTTGAACACTGTTACTCAGACCAAACTTCACATATTATTTCTCTCCACTCTTAACTAGTCTGCAACATGAACCAAGTTGAACATTGTTACTCAGACCAGACTCCACATATTATCTCTCTTCACTCTAAACTAGTCTGCAACATGAACCAAGTTGAACAATGTTACTCAGATCAGACACCACATATTAGCTCTCTCTCCACTGAACTAGTCTGAAACATGAACCAAGTTGAACATTGTTACTCAGACCAGACTCCACATATTATCTCTCTCCACTCTAAACTACAATGTAGTCTGCAACATGAACCAAGTTGAACATTGTTACTCAGACCAGACTCCACATATTATCGCTCTCCACTCTAAACTAGTCTGCAACATGAACCAAGTTGAACAATGTTACTCAGACCAGACACCACATATTAGCTCTCTCTCCACTGAACTAGTCTGAAACATGAACCAAGTTGAACATTGTTACTCAGACCAGACTCCACATATTATCTCTCTCCACTCTAAACTACAATGTAGTCTGCAACATGAACCAAGTTGAACATTGTTACTCAGACCAGACTCCACATATTATCGCTCTCCACTCTAAACTACAATGTAGTCTGCAACATGAACCAAGTTGAACACTGTTACTCAGACCAGACTCCACATATTATCTCTCCCACTCTAAACTAGTCTGCAACATGAACCAAGTTGAACACTGTTACTCAGACGAGACTCCACATATTATCTCTCCCCACTCTTAACTAGTCTGCAACATGAATCAAGTTGAAAACTGTTACTAAGACCAGACTCAACATATTTATTATCTCTCCACTGAACTAGTCTGCAACATGAACCAAGTTGAACATTGTTACTCAGACCAGACTCCACATATTATCGCTCTCCACTCTAAACTACAATGTAGTCTGCAACATGAACCAAGTTGAACACTGTTACTCAGACCCGACTCCACATATTATCTCTCCCAACTCTAAACTACAATGGAGTCTGCAACATGAACCAAGTTGAACACTGTTACTAAGACCAGACTCCACATATTTATTATCTCTCTCCACTGAACTAGTCTGCAACATGAACCAAGTTGAACAATGTCACTCAGACCCGACTCCACATATTATCTCTCCCAACTCTAAACTACAATGGAGTCTGCAACATGAACCAAGTTGAACACTGTTACTCAGACCAGACTCCACATATTATCTCTCTCCACTCTTAACTAGTCTGAAACATGAACCAAGTTGAACACTGTTACTCAGACCAGACTCCACATATTATCTCTCCCCACTCTAAACTAGTCTGCAACATGAACCAAGTTGAACACTGTTACTCAGACCAGACTCCACATATTATCTCTCCCCACTCTAAACTAGTCTGCAACATGAACCAAGTTGAACACTGTTACTAAGACCAGACTCCACATATTTATTATCTCTCCCCACTCTAAACTAGTCTGAAACATGAACCAAGTTGAACAATGTTACTCAGACCAGACTCCACATGTTATCTCTCCCCACTCTAAACTAGTCTGCAACATGAACCAAGTTGAACACTGTTACTCAGACCAGACTCCACATATTATCTCTCCCCACTCTAAACTAGTCTGCAACATGAACCAAGTTGAACACTGTTACTAAGACCAGACTCCACATATTTATTATCTCTCCCCACTCTAAACTAGTCTGCAACATGAACCAAGTTGAACACTGTTACTCAGACCAGACTCCACATATTATCTCTCCCCACTCTAAACTAGTCTGCAACATGAACCAAGTTGAACCCTGTTACTCAGACCAGACTCCACATATTATCTCTCCCCACTCTAAACTAGTCTGCAACATGAACCAAGTTGAACACTGTTACTAAGACCAGACTCCACATATTACCTCTCTCCACTCTAAACTTGTCTGCAACATGAACCAAGTTGAACAATGTTACTCAGAAGACACTCCACATATTATCTCTTCCCACTCTAAACTAGTCTGAAACATGAACCAAGTTGAACAATGTTACTCAGACCAGACTCCACATGTTATCTCTCCCCACTTTAAACTAGTCTGCAACATGAACCAAGTTGAACACTGTTACTCAGACCAGACTCCACATATTATCTCTCCCCACTCTGAACTAGTCTGCAACATGAACCAAGTTGAAAAATGTCACTCAGACCAAACTCCACATATTACCTCTCTCCACTCTAAACTTGTCTGCAACATGAACCAAGTTGAACAATGTTACTCAGACCAGACTCCACATGTTATCTCTCCCCACTCTAAACTAGTCTGCAACATGAACCAACTTAAACACTTTCACTCAGACTAGACTCCACATATTATCTCTCCTCACTCCAAACTAGTTGGTAACATGAACCAAGTTGAACACTGTTACTCAAACCAAACTTCACATATTATCTCTCTTCACTCTAAACTAGTCTGAAAGCACAGACACTAATTTGACATTTCACCTTAATCCCTAAGCCCTTGAACAGAGCCCAGATCTGTCAGAGTCTGGATGTCAGATTAAAAGGCCTATTGTAGTTTCATAGTGCAGAACCTGTTACACAAAACTGACAATGGTTTGTACCTGTAAACTAGCTGTATACATCATGGAGACGACTATAACCATTTTTTTCCTTTCTATTTTACTAGACAATTCTCATATGGAAACGAGCCAGAATGGTCTACACTACAAACCAAGGATGAGACAGAGGTGTTGTTTTAGAGATAAAACAGACAACAAAGTTCAAGGATATAGCATCATGAGACATGACCATCAAACTATAAAGTTAGTCATCATAAACCATGGTCGTTTCAAGGGGATTTACAATAACAGTACAATATAAAGTACCAAATTGATGTCATACCAATTAGGCTTGTACATTTAAATACCATTTTAAATATCTGAAATAAATATTGAAATATGCTCAATTTCATCTATTAAATATAGAATATACACGTAGCTGCACTAAATGCGGTGACAAGACCTTATTTTCAAACCTTTTTTGTACCTCTGAATACAATTGTTGGTTTCTTTTAATGCTATTATTCATGACCATTGAGAGATGGGTACCAAGACAGGTTCTTCTCCATTCTAGACAGGCACTGAGAATTGTTCATGCAAGGGAAAAACCCCATTAAGCCCTGCCTTGGAAAGAACTATGACGCAGTAAATGCACAGAGAAATTATAATACAAAACAGCGAAAGTAGCTTAAGCTTTTTTTATTTTAGATTTAATAGGCTTTCTTAAAATGATAAACTACAAGTAGAAGACTTTCCAACCTACATGTACATGTAAGTGAGAATATCCCCTGATTATTCAGTACGTAAGTTAGGGTGTGTCTGCAAGATGGAGTGATCTTTTATTCCCACTTTTTGGTTTAAAGTTGCATAATGCTATTATTCCAGACCACTGACCCACTACACAGATGAGGACTATCCAGGCTATACTAGACGGCAAGGATTTCTTTTGTAAAAAGTTCTAAACTAAACCCTGTCTTTTGTAGGCCTACATGTAGATGACAATAACAAAACCAATCAGTGACATGGAAGAATCGGCTGTCTCTGGCTTCACACCCACAGACTCAGACTCTAGCAAATCAGTCAAGTGATTAATCCACTCCACTGTGATAATATTCTTTACTGGTTCCATCATATCTTAGGAACAGGTCTACAATGCAGTTGGGTCTAGTTTAAAAACAAGTATCTCTAAATTGCAACCCTTACACATTGATTCATTAGTTTCTAATCTGTTATGGCATGGAGGCCTATAGAAACATTTTTGAATTTACTTTCTCTTTGTTTAAAAAGTTTGATGTTTCCCAACTGAGAGGTCATCGGCACTGAAATCAAAGATAGAGGAAGACGGATTTCCTTCACCTACTGTACCTACATCCCTATAAATCACTATACATGATCCCAGGAAGCTTCTCAATCATAAAGCATTGTCTCTATCAGTATCGGTGGCATAGCTGGAGTCCAGTCTTTGAGCAAGTACTGGTATTATTGGGTGTGGGGGGGGGGGGTAGTCTGCAAGCACAAACCCTGGTCAGTCGTAAAAGTGAGTCTGCACTATAAGACTACCATAGACCATGTACTGTACTGACACAACCAGTAGGTAGCTGGGCTAGACTTCTTTCAAGGCACAATGATTTGTTTATAAAGTGTCAAATAGGGTCTGTGCCTGCAGAATAGGGGGGGGGGGCTGTCTTACTGGACGATTTGTGCCAATAAGGAAAGGGTGCAGAAGGTGGTCCTTTCATCTATTACATAACTCTTTTCTCCTCTCCCTTTCCCTTTCTCCCTTATTCTTTAGATTGTTCCCCTTTTCACCATTCATTGGGTTGCTACATGTACTTGCTAGCATCCCCCCTTGCCCCCTGTAGCTACATGTACATGAGAGGTCGTTATATCCCTAGGATGAGTGCAGCAGTCTTTCAACCAATGAGGATAATTCCAGTCAATTTTCTCAGAAAAATTACAAAACTGTTAAAATTATGATGAATAAACCTGTGGGCAAGTGCATTATTCCTAGGTCAGTCAGGATATTCCTAAAAATTTCTCGACAAAAAACAAAAGAAATCCAAGTTTTAAATGTCAAAAGCAGGTTGAGTTCAGACATGGTTATTGAAGGGAGGGAAGAATCTAGTTTGTACCGGTAACCATTTCCAAATGTGGAGCAGTCATGCTCTTGGCAGATTTCTAGACAGGGCTAGCATCTCCCTCACCTTGGACTTGAAATAATAACCAGCCTTCGGACACAAGACTCAACCAATTGTTCCGATATGTAACTTGAACCAACAATGGAAAGTTCTACACTGTGCAATTCTATTCTGTATGTACTTTTGTCATGAGATGATTAACAGACTACCAGCTCATACCATAAACTGGCATAAAAATTTGCATTTAGAATTTAAAACACTGATTGAAAATTCGCAGAAGGCATTCTGCATATACGTAGGTCTGCATTTCATTATAGCAAATGCTTTCTTTATAAAACACCAAAAGAACTGATCACAAATCGATAGATATATGCCCAACTGCAGCAACCTCTATAAAAAGGAAATTGGATTGAAAAATGGCTCCAGGGCTGTACACTATACAATACACACCTCTCTGACTCTCATGCATCATCAAATTGCATGCTACAGGTTTGGCAAAATTACTTCAGCATTACTGGACAATGCAAAATAAATGACAAACAATTGCATCTTTTTGAGTAGGTCTATTGAAAACAGACTGCACAACAAAGCGAGATGGAAAAGCGGTCTGGGTGGTGCGGAGAGGATTAAAGAGATCAAATAAAGGAGCACAATTGTGCATTCATCATTAATAACCACATCAGCAAATTTACTTCAATCATTTTTTCCTTCGGAATGTTGCAAACTTCAAACAGAATTTTCAGGCCTACAGAGAAAAATTATTTTAAAGTCGGGAATTACTTGAACATAGACAAAAAGAATTTACTTCATAGTTCATACAAAAAAGAAGTTACATGTATAACTGCCTTTTCACAAGTATTTTAAGAGTCTTTGCACTTGAAAAACATCTAAAAACTAGGTTGTATCACACTAGTTTCATGGTTGTATTGAATCTTTTGTTGTTACCATGTTTGTCTAACCTTGCTTTGGGTTAGGAGCCAACAAAACCAAGATTGACATTGGCAAGTTCATTCTCACTGTTTAATGTAATGCCCCTCATGTACATGTACAGTGTAGGGTCGGTCCTGTACACAAAAATGTATGTACACTTGAGGATATTAATTTGACAAGAATGTCATAGATTTGAATGAGTGATGAGGAGTACGAGCAAGACTGAATGTTGATTAAGTGGTTTACAGAGCTATCAGAGGAAAATGAAACACCCACAACCTTAGCTTTGTAGGTGAATCATGCAAGCACAATGTGCCTTCTCAGAAAAAGTTCATTGTCCACGCACCCTGTGGCTTGGCCTTGTGCACAATCTATCTATCTTATCTCTGTCCATGTAGTGAGTGCCATCACTAACTTCATGGCACAGAAATTTAAGTTTCAAAATTGAAGTGATATATACACTGTATGTATTTTTTACATACATGTATGATTAACTTTCTTTGGATATACCAGTCAAGTTGCCTTTTATAGAAACTCATTCATTAAATATGGGCCTATCGACTACGATCAAAATGCAGATGTAATGTCCTCTATGCCTCATATTTTATTACATGTCTACATTGTACAGACATGTACCCATCCATACCTGTACTTTATACATGTATGTACATGCAAGCCCTACATCATTGTGACAGTATGGCCTCCATGTACATGTACATGTACAGTGTATATCTGATGCACCGATAATCCTGCTTGTCATAAATTTCCTTCCGATGAGAAGAATACCTGAGTATACGTATCTGTGTAATGTCATTTTCCCTACATTCAAGTACCGGTACTTGACATTGATAGTAATACAAGAGGGATGTTTATCAAGGCATTCCTCAACTTCCAAACTATAAGGTTACAGACATTCGTGCTGTGAACTTGGGTTGTGCTACTATCATGTCTCTCTAGACTTGGTAATTCAATGTTTCGTTGACTAGGTTCATTACAATTCCGGTTGAAAACTTATACACGATGGAAAACAATACTCAACAGTAGTGCTGTAGTCAAACGTTTAACCGTCCGGTATCCGACCGCCCATTGCGGATACCGTTTTCAATTGGACGGTTTCGTTTTCCCGTTTTTTTTTTTTTTTTTTTTTTTTTTTTTTTTAATAATTTTTTTGTTTTTATAATTTTTTTTTTAAAGTTTCGATTTATGCCCCTCCACCTGGCACTATGCCTGGCAATGTCTCCTAGCTCAGTAATCTGTGTGTTGACTCACCACTCCAAAACTAGAACAACACTCCAATTTTTCTGTCATCTTGGTTTGAAAGTAATCTTTGTAATAGATCTCAATATGTAGATTATAATAATAATTCATCCAACTTTTACACATGGCGTACCACAAGGTTCTATACTAGGTCCTCTACTGTTTTTAATTTACATTAATGATCTTACACATTCTTACTATTATTTGTGACAAGTTCACAAGCACAAATCGGCGCCTTCAAATGCACCTCGCAGTTAAATGAAAGTCCTTCCCGCTCGGTCAAAAAAAAAAAAAAAAAAGATTTTTTTTTTTTTTTTTTTTTTTTAATTTGTTATCGTTTAACCGAAAACCGTCCGGTTTTGACTGGCGGTTAAACGGAATTGAAGATATCCGTGATGTTACAGCACTACTCAACAGTATTCAACCATTGATGTCTTTCTTATTTTTTCCTTTTCCCTTTACCTTTCCTTGATACAAATAGGTGTTTATTACCATGCAGGTTTCTGGGAATGATTGATGCTGCGTAAGTGAAGTGCTACAGTATTACATGTATCTTGTTTCATCTTCCAAAACAAATACATTGATGCACAATGCACATACATACATGTACATGTACGTAAATTGAAGAAAAAATGAAAAATAAAATTCACATGCATTTCAAAATTAAAAAACACACAGCGCATGTTGTTCATGGCTCCGACAGCTACGTGTACATGAAAGATACAAGATAGATGGATAGAAAGGGAAGAGAGTTGGGCTGGAAAATTCATAGGGTGCTGGGTGAAATTGGGCATGTAATTTGAGTCTGCAGTAGTGATTTGAGCATGTCAATATTGGGCGCCTATAATGAGCTTAGAGATATGATATGAAATATTGAGCGAGCAGACCGATGCACAGGGGGAAGCCTAGCCTCTCACTGATTCAGGAGTAGTAGTAGTCTGAGCAGGTCTGACAAACAAACAACCAAGGAAAGGAGAGCAACATCAATACTAAACTCATCCATTTTGTTTTGTACAAACTATATTACACATGAAAGATGTTAAGCCAATGAGTGTGAAGACAAAAGTATACAACAGATATCAGAAGCATTGAGATGGCTTATAAAAGAGGAAAATTTTAGAAGAATGTATCAAAGTAAAATAAAGAAAAGATAGTTCTGATGAGGATTTCAGACTTTCACAGTTGTGATTGATCAAATTGTGTGGTTTGCACCCAGGGCGCTACAAACATCACACTTACATGTAATGTTACCTGTGAAATACCCGAATCCTACTCCATGTTTAAACCATAAACTCAACTTCCCCTCCATTTATTTTCTCTTTATATCCTGGCCACTTGATCAAATTAAGAGCTTTTGTGTCATAAAAACCTGCACAGCAAATTCTAGAATCGGTGAAGTGGAAAAAATATTTTTGACAGTCAATCAAGCATGAACAGTCTTTGAAAAAGGCTCACATGTAGTGATCTCTGCTTTCAAATATTCATACCTTTCTCATTTTATACATATCCAACAGTGTTTTTTAAAGAGAAAAAAAGATGTTTAATCAGACAGATAAAGCTATTCAAAAACATGTCAGAAAAATGATTTCCACCTGATCCGTAACCTTGACAAACACTAGCCTAGATGAAAAGTTCAACCAAAGCTTGAAAAAGAAACCAGTAACTCAGTGAGATTTCGGGATTTAAACCTTATTTGTGGATACTTAATCAACCAGCCAGCCTAACTTTTTATTCAATTCCTTTTCTTTCTACCGTATTCTCTTTTGTTTTCTTTCCCGGTTGACTCTGTTGGGAGCCAAAATGACAATGCAGTTCTCAGTAGGCGTGTCTGCACCATCTCGAGATTGCCAAATATCCAGCTATTTTGAACTATCCCGATCGAAAGCTATCCAGCTATTTGCGTCTTCACCAGACCGATACGCTCATCACCAACTAGCTCGAAAAATAATCTCGAGATTGACGCATGCGCACTTCAGCGAATGACTGTACGGCCAGCGCGCGGATTTAAGATGTCCAGTGAGACATTATTAACACCCAAGTACAACGGCGAACAGCAAACAAAAAACAAAACAAAGACAAAAACAAACTAGACGAGTAAATGCAGAAAACTGATGATTTGAACGCAAAAAATACGGTAGATGTACGCTGAGCTAACTGAGTGGTATAGATCACATGTGCGCGCTAGTAGAAGTAAACAACAACACGGAAAATTATTGACTCCGTACTTCGGTCTGGTGAAGACGCTCGCAAACTATCCCGCTAGTTCGGAAATAGAAGGATATTTTGCAAACTAGACCGAGATATCTTGGGATATTATCCCGACCAACTATCCAGCTAATTTGCCACTTCGGTCTGGTGAAGACGCAAATAGCTGGATAGTTTGCGATCGGGATAGTTCAAAATAGCTGGATATTTTGCAATCTCGAGATGGTGAAGACACGCCTAGTGTCCAAACTCCTCTCTTTGTTAGGGCTTCATTGTACAAGTCACGGAAGAAATGTTGATTTTGCCTATTTGTAGCACAAAGAAATCCATGCTCTGAAAGGAAAGGTTTGGTGATGTACAAGCTTCTTCCTCATAAGTTCAGCAAAGATTGACATCCATATTTAATGTGCACGAGATGTATACAAGCAACTTGGTTGAACATACACAATGTTTGATTTATTAAGCATTCTTTTTTCGGACAAGTTCATATTGTGTTTCTACATGTAGCCTACATATACATACATGTACATGTACGCTTGATCATGACATATCAATTATGAAGTGATATAAAAATTAGAGTCCTAGAGAAGCATTAATATTCAGGCTCCACAGTCTCCATTTGAAGCTCTTCCATCACTGACTTATAGGGCAATCCAACCCTTGTTATAACTTCATTTGTATGAAAGCAGAATGGCGAAAGTTTGAAAAATGAGATCACTAAGTTAGGTTTTGGGAGTAGTGCATAATAACACATGTATGACTTGTTGCTAGCTGCTCCTGCGATATACATATAACGTTGAATGCAGGGGAGTCATGTGAGCAATAACAAAAATAATTCACTGGTGTTTTTACAACTAGAATTTACGCTACGAAAACCGGTGAAGTTTAAGTCTTAGGTTTAAAAAAATAACACTCAAGAGGTGCAATTCAGGTTTTTTACCATGTTTATGGGTAGTTACCTAGCAACCTCTGGCAAAACCCATGGATTTTGCTTGCAGTGTAGATGCCCCTAGTTAAAGTGCTGTTACATCTGTTATTTTCATTTCTGTTTAACCATTGTTAAAGATGACCATGTCCCCTGGGTTTTATCATCTGTCTCTTAGATTTCAGCCCATGTATCTTCAAGTACATGTACATTGTAAAGCTTATCAATCCTCTCCAAAAGATTAAATTTCAATAAGAATCCATGCCTTAATTTAACATTTATTTTTGGACACTGTTACATTTAAACAATGAATGATCACCGAATTGAAGCCAAGAATAGAAAGCTTGAGATTAATTTTTTAAACACCATGTGTTGTGAATCTAACTCACTTTATTTTGAGAATTACTTCATTACATGTGTTGTTTCTCTTGATTTAGCCAATATCAGTCTGCTACATGTACATGTAAAAGCAGAACTCTGTATATTTACAGTTTCCCCCGTGCTGGGATGTCTCCCTTCCTCTCACAGAGAAGATCTCTTCTTTAATAAAAAGCTCACATGCAAGCTTTTCATGCTACCCTTTTCTATAAACCTTTTCTGACAGGCATCTAATGATTTTGTTTGACAGACAAAGTGGCCATGGCTATGGCATGGCACAAAGACATCATTTCTTTCCCCAAAATGAATAGAACTAAAACCATGGTAAGATTTGTTTTTCTGTTGTGTTCAGAACAGCATGTATTTGATGTTGACAAGGTCTATCTAACAGCTACAACATGTAAATGTTTGGAGATAAAGCAATCCAAGGGACTGAGTAATTGAGGATATACCGGTACCAATCTTACATGTACATCGGACAAAGTACAAACTTTATAAAGTTTATTTGGAAATGATTGTACTTATTGGCCTACTATCAACTGAATTTCTGATTTATTAAATGCAATTTCTCACTAAACACAAGATTGTAGAATGGGGAATTAATCAATGCTGGCTGGGTGTTGCTTCATCATGAGCCATGATAGCATAGATCTGTCCATCTGTTTCCCTGGTCTGAGGTCAAGAGTTGACTATGCTACCAAATTGTCTGTGGCAAGGATTCCTTTCATTTCTCCTCTGTGAGCCTCTTTCTACATCATCGGTTGCCATCTTGTTTTTCATTCACCTGGATGCGAGCCATATCCACGATAGTCTTGCTTTACATACTTTTTGAGCAAAATGTGCATCAACTTATTATTTAGGATAGAACTTCTTTTTAATATATTGAGGGATCAGGAAACGGGGAAGAACTGTGATTTCGCTTGCATTAAGATTTATGTATAATGTAGCGTACTATAGCTGTATAGGCCTATAAGAAATGCTGTGTGTCTGCTGATAAAAGCCTAGATGTGTTTCATTGGGCCATTTGATTATTATTCCAGAAATTCTTCTAACCTGTCAAAAGTTGAAAATGTAGACCTACTTACAGTTTCTACACATGGATATAAATGTATGCAAGCCCTACTTGGGACTACATGTACATGTATTGTAAAGCCCTAATCTTTTGGAGATGTTAGCCTCTGGCCTCAGTATCAATCACTTTACATGAATGTACATGATAAATGTTGGGGGGGGGGGGGGTAGCAAGTGTATGCTACAGGTTGAGTATATTTTCCATGATAGCTACTGAATTATTTCTCTTTGAAAACGTCAGAATATCTTGAAGGTACATGTAGTCAAAGTACATTTCAATGAACATCTCATGATCAATAACAAATACATTGGTATACAGTTTTAAAAGCAACTTTTGTTTAATACTGGCAAACAATTGTAAAACTTTTATGAAGATTTTATAATTTTATCCACTATTGATGTCGCCAAGGAGGTCTGCATTCTAACACTACGTCCGGTCTGGCTCAAAAGGGACTTGTATTCAGCACACAAATCTAGAGTGGAATATTACACTGCGTTTGTCAGGAATCTCCCTATTCATTCTTCACTCTGCACTTCAACAAATGGGGGGAATGTAACGCTGAAAGGCATTCACTCTCCTGCTTTCACAAACCAGAGAGGTAAACATAATGATGTACAGTACATGTACCTGCAGTACCTGTACATTCACAGCTATACTGCTTTTTGCAATGTACAGTATGTAGGCAGACAATAATGTACAGGATCTCTTTCGAACATAGGCCTACATACATGTACATGTAGGAAATGTAGTGTTATGCAGTACATGTACATGTAAATTACAGATTCAATACAATCTACATGTACATGTAATCAAGATGGACACATGTATGTATGAGTGATAAATTCATCTTTGTATGATGATGAACTTGTAGGTACATGTACATGTAGGTTACGTGTACATGGCAGTCACCACTTCTGCTAGAGCTACTGTAAATGCATTAAAACATGTTGCACTGTGGTCCAGTAGGCTAGTTGTTATCATTTAGCAATCATTTTTTAATTACTTTTTAATTGGAATAGCTGTCGAATGAACAGCATACATGGAGCGACTGGACAGGGCAGAATGTATGACTGAGCCTCCATCATTGCCCTTGTTACACTCATCACTCCATGACTGATAAAGTCAATAAATTTTTTTTTCCTTTCTGAATAGCATACTTCACCATAGCAAAATGAAGTATGCAGTGCTCAGTGATACATGTGTAACTGTCATTTAGCCTTTTTCCACCAATATGATTATTCAGGAACTTGAAGAATTGCGATCTACAACTTAAAAATTGAATGTAGGAAAAATAAAGACCCTATTAATACATACTGTACATGTTCAAGATCCTAGCATTCTGATACTCATTTATCAATCTTAGTAAATGAGCTTTCGATTTGTTGGTTATTGGAAACAATGTACATATGTATGTAATTAGACATTAAAGCAAATAAAAAATGGGTCCTGTATGAGGTCTGTGAACTACGTACATCAGATTTGAGCTTATCATGATACGACCCTCCTACAGTCAAGATGACTGGATTTCAGGATGTATGCTAATGAACAGCCAGACAAGATGGAATTCACAACAGGGTATCAAATCAATGTTCACAAGCAGCATTATAGTCATGTACATGTAGTGCACTGTGCACTTGAACTTATCCCACTGTACCAGATTTTGAACATCTTGGAAATTAGACTGTTTGGCAAACTGGGAATGATGCTAACTTTCAAATGATTATACCTCTATCTACTCACATGTGGATCCTATATGGATTACACAATCAAAAGGAAATTATATGCCTTTTACTGTTATACCAGGTAATTGTTCTTTTTATTTGTTATGATTTTATTATATAAAGTTATGACAATTTCATTTTTTGCACCAATTATAAGTGCAATTAACCTCACAGTATTTTTCTCATCCCTACATGTACATGCACTTATTAAGTTACAGAATTCAAACTCTTTAAACAGTCTACATGTACTACAATATTAATAGACATCTAAAACAAAAGGTAATATCATGTGTTTCAAAGCTACCATTCTCATCTCATGATCAATTTAATTGTGCTCGTACAGCTTTTCATATTATTCTCATAATTCCATTGCGAGTACATATTAAATAATCTGAATGATAAAAAACTTGGCTATCACAGTGATCAAAACAAAATCTGCTTAAAAATGTTTCCTGTGACATTTTTTGATCGCAAAGAATTATAAACATTATTATGAGCATATATCTCATATTCTGCCAAAACATAGAGACAGTTACTGCCTGGCTGGACATTCACTTTATTACATTTACAATGTATTCATGATTTTACCTACAGTAAGAGAAAATATGTAGGAACAAATGTAGGCCTACGTTGTACAATAAATCTGAATTGTTAAGAAAAAAAAAATCTTTTGTCCCATGCTCTTGCAAATAGAAAGGATAAAAAATGTACCTGTTAGACAATTCCTTTTCTTCTAATACAAACCATGCCCAGGTCAAACAAACCACTCATATCCTTTTAACTTCCTGCCATTCAGTTCCTTGAACTTCCTTCCTGACAGAAAACAAAAAGTTGCAACCCACACCAGATGTTCAAAATCACACAACTATTGTTTACAAAAAAGATAAAAATCCATTGTAATTCCTACCAGTAATGGAATCTGTATTTAACATGTACTTATAGATAATGACAAAGGTTCATAATTTATCTCATGCATTTTTGACATCACTGGAATTTTGAAAAGGTAAAGTACATGTACATGTTGTATACATGTACAGAAACCTAGTGGATACACCATTTTCAAAATGTATTCAAATCACCGGCAATAGGCTATTCATGTCCATTCACCTGTTATATATTTTTGTATCTGATAGGCAGAATGCAAATCCCATACATTGGTTTAGGCTAGTTGGACAAACATGCTTTGCCCGACATTGTTTTTTGTATGCAATTTGCAATCTGGCTACTATAATACAATTATTTGTACCAGATGAATGAGAGGCACTGACCAAAGACATACAAGCGTACATGTCATGTATCAGTTTGATTTGATTACATTGAAAAAAAGGCCTATTGGATAAAAGTGTGACTGAATTAAGCATGTTGCAGAATCATTTGCTACACCCATTTTCTTATATAAAAGTACGGTAAGTCCTAATTTGAAATTTTGGACACATGAAAATATCTAGCCTAGGCCAACAAGTTACCCTTGATTTACCCTCACCTAAAACAGAATGGCAGCCAAAAACCCCAAAACCCCAAACCCTTACTCTACATGTAAATGTTTTCAACAAAATAAAGCCTAAAGAAGGGATTAAAGATCAAATTACTAATAATCAGTCTATTATTAGTAATTTATTAGACAGCATAACCCCCCCCCCAAAAAAAAAAAAAGAATGTCCCTCAAGTATATTATGTTTATCGTAGATTTTGCTAATAATCAGTCCATTTTAGAGTTATAGACAGCCTTTTTTATAGACAGCCTATAAAGCAACAAGACGGTCAAATGAGTCGTGTTACAAAACCGTTATATGTATGTACAATTAAATAGTCCACATCTCATGCATTTAAGCAATTCAATTAGATGTAGACTCTAGGAGACAGGTCAGTGTCTGTGTACAGTGTACAGTGTATGAGAAAGGTTACAATTTCCCAATACCATACCTGGCATTAAAAAGAAAGACTTGCAATTATGCGTTATTGCAGGGCTCGACATCAACAGGCACCTGGGACACATGAGCTCCTAAAATCAAAGTCCCAAAACCCCCAAAATGTAGCAGATTTTAAATAGGGCTTGTACATGTACATCCAGACTGTAAAATGTTCAATCCGGACCCCCCCCCCCCCTTAAAAAAAGTTGATGTAGAGCCCTGGGGGTTGTTCCACGAAACCGTCATCAGTACAAGATCAACGACATCTCAACGCTGCTGCTCAACTTATCCACTACATTGTTTCCCAAAATTTTACATCGACTCCAAACCCGTCATCTTTTTAGAAATCCATGTCATGGCAACACAAAAAGATGCAAACTGAAAATTGATTTTAAAAGTTATTTTTTTATTCTCAAGCTCTCATTTCACTTATCAGTTCTTGGTGGTGTTAATATAAAATCATCCATTTTTATAAATTCTCATACATGTAAGTCACACAGGTTTTCATGCAAATTTTTACAAGCAGTTTGAGTGAAATTTAGCCTCATAACTACCGTTTTTATTTAAGGATAAAATCTGATGGATTTTGATAAAGACTATATTTTTTAGCCGATAGTAGAGTAAAGTACCCGGTAATCGGTCAGCTCCGGTTTTCGGCCAATTGGTTGGATACATGGTAAAATCACTTTAAAATACATCGCATAATAGCATAACACATATCCCACACATACCATACCATGCCAGTGTCACTGAAGAACCATATTTGCAATGAAAAATATATCCTAAAATATCACATTTTAGCGATGTAATCGGCGGTCCCGCTACCCAAATCTGAAAAATTGAGTTTCTTACGCGTGTATGTAAGAAATATGGGTACCATAAAATGAGCTTTATTTCAAGTATTTTTCAGATATAGAGCCCGATTTTGTGCTGGTCGCAAGCTCAAAAGTATCTCATCGCATGTATTAAATCAATGCAGCCGCACACCGCGACGCACACACGATATGTCCGTCTAATTCAGATTCCAACTTCCGATCACCGCTGTGCCTGTATTCGGCCAGGCGAGCACCCGGGAGCTCCGGCGCGGGATACCTGCTCCGCCCGCTTGTGCTATACATTAGCGCATAAACGCACGGCGCGCGCTAGCGCTTCCTATTGACTTTGTACATGCGGCCGTAAACTGAAACGCTCGGCCGATAACCGGCTCCAAAACAGTGAAAATTGAAATGAACATTGTCATGGCAATTCGTGATTTTTTTTTGGGATTCTTTTTTTGTTTAAATAATAATAATATTTGCTTCATGATTTGAACAAGAAATGATAATAAATAGGAAGTAAAGAGTCCAATAAATAGGATTTTGTCTTAAGTGGCCGAAAACCGGGTACTTTACTCTATAAAAATCATGGTTATGTGGTTGTCTGCTTCCTGACATCTCTGTAGATCAAGAAGATACGACTGTCATGGAGTTGGTTTAATGAAATGACCCCCTGGTTATTGACATTATTTTGTCCACAAGTCAACTTCCAAAAAGGCAAAAACATTTTTTATAGCTAAGAAAAACAAAATAATCCTTCAAGATTGAATTACCCGGTAGAGAAATTTTAATATTGACTTTTAAAACAAGGAAAGTCCAAGTTCACGAGATAAGTCACAATAGTTCCCATCATGCCCATGATATTAATATCTTTCTCATCATCATCTTTGAATTTAATCACCTTATAATTAAAGAAAGTTATTTAGTCTAGTACAAGTTTAATCACCCCAACATTTTTAAAATAAGGAATTGGGGCTGGTTTGTATGAAATTATGTGGCTCAACTCACCTTTGTAATATTATATTTGCAAAAAAGTGATGTCTAGACTGGTATCATTTTTACCAAAGAAGCACTAGTATAAACGTCAGATATTTCGGACAACCAATCATTCATCATTCATAGTCATACATGGTATCAATACTGAATACTACTATTTACTACGCTGTTTTTCCATTCACACAGAAACGTACACACAAGTGCACAAGTTACTGCAGTAACTGCGCTGACTGTCGTCGAAATTTGTATGCATAGGCTATAGGATTAGGAGGTCTATTCTGTGCAGTGCGGGCCGGGGCGAATATGCGAATGAACCCCGACCGCTCATAATCATATCTGCTCTCAAAAACTCACCACTTCTCCGCTACATGTCCCAACGAGGGCAACCAAAAGGGCCCCACAAAGCAAAAGAACTCGCATTTTCCTTGTTGTTTGTTGGTTTACTCAAATCTTACTCCAATTCTTGTACTTCTTTGGTACAAATTCAGATCGCAGGGATGACTCGTCTCGGCTCACTCTACTCGACTCTGTATAACTTCCGAATGAACGATAACGATAGTGCAGTGTTGCAATCGAAATCGCTCATTGGTCATGCATGGCATAGTGAGTTGTGGGTAACACGTCACATCCTGAAAATATTTATGCCTCTTCTCCTCTTTGTTGCTGTTTTTCTTCATGTTCTTGTTGTTGTTGTTCTTCTTCTTCTCCTCCTTCTTCTCCTTCTTCTTCTCCTTCTTCTTCTCCTTTTTCTCCTTTTTCTCCTTCTTCTTCTTCTTCTTCTTCTTCTTCTTCTTCTTCTTCTTCTTCTTCTTCTTCTTCTTCTTCTTCTTCTTTTCTGCTGTTCTTCTTTTCATCTGTTCTTCTTTTCTTCTGTTCTTCTTTTCTTCTTTTCTTCTTCTTTTTCCTCTCTTCTTCTTCTTCTTTTTCATGAAATGCCAGTGGTTACGGGCAGTGGATCAGTCTAAACACAATGTGATGTTCAACCTTGTTGTCTACATCAGCGCTTTTCAACCTTTTTTTGAAAAGTCACATCACCCTTTTAAGAAATAAAAATTTCGCGTCGCCCTCAGAAGATAAATTTTGCATCACTCTGGCATTCGTCCATGCAGTGCCAAATATATACATACGGGCACATATTTATGTTTCTAAAGTTTGCCCCCTTTCACTATGTAATAAGTGACCCTTTTTTTAAATCTCGTATTAGTGTTCCTTTTATTTTGACACGTGCCTCCTTATCCTTTATAATTAGAGCCGTTTTCCTTCTGATAATAGCCCCTTTTTTCTTTGTAATAAGTGCCCCTTTTCCCGTTCTCATAAGTGCCCACTATTCATCTCAGGTGAGTGCCCCTTATCAGGTACGAGGAATGCCCAAGTTAACCTCTGATAATTTCCCATTTCACTTTGACATGTGCTCCTTTTCTTTTTAAATAAGTGTCCTTTTCCCTTTGCAAACTTGCCCCCTTTTCCTTTCATCATAAAATATGCTCCTAATTTAAAATGACTAAGGGCAACTTTTCCTTTAATTTCACCCAAAGCTCGCTCGCTACACTCACGTTTAAAGTTGATATAATGATGTTCTTTATTAAATATTATTTCCAGTTTTTCACGATAAGATGTTGCTTTTATAACCCCATCAGAATTGTTTTTTTCCTCTTTATAAGATGTAATTTGTTGCATTGCGACCTCACAAATCTTAACTTTTTTTTTTTTTTATCTCGCTCGGAAATGAATGTTCAGACCATCACAACCAACTGCAAAATATGATGCTTTAGCGGTTTTTTGGACCATGTAAAAAGAGAAACAAACATTGAAATCATCCCTGATAATTGTAATCACAATGTAGGGGTATAATACAGATGTCTAAAAAAAACCTCAAATTTCCGCCTTGAGTTTTTGTTTGTAGGTGCCCCCTTGTTTTTACAGAAAGTGCCCTTATTTGTGGGTGCACGGTGCACCCTCACTTTGAAAGATAATCCGTCGCACTTGTAAGCACCTAGGGGACTGACAGCCTTAAGTCATCTCCGAGGGACTTTTATTGAGGATTAATGCCTTACATAAGGGCATTAGCGCATCGACTTGGTTTCGACCTCCCGGTTACGAGACCACTGCTCTACCACTGAGCCATCGCGTCTTCTTTTCATGCCAGAAAAAATTATCGATAACAACGACAACAAAAATGTAACGTGACAAAGAGATTGGATATTAATTTTATCAGGATCTCAAAAGGCCAACAGTTTGGATCGAACCATTTTGTCTTCTTTTCTTGTCTTTTTTTTTTGCTGTGTAATAGGTTAATAGCGTAACTTTGTATTTTGATGTTTGGTGAGACAGTATATTATTATTTATGATAAGAACCAAAAAGATCTGTAGATCATGATAGTAAGTTCTGCAAATGGCTAACATTTCAAGATTCAAGATTCAAGATAATTTATTGTCTGATTTAACAAATACAGCAATTCGTCCTCCAATGGCGAGTGACGTACATATACAAACAACATAAACAATATATAAATACATTTGAGGATACAACGAAAATCCAACCATAATAATAACAATAATAATAGCAATAATAGCAGTAACAAAACTGACATGTAAACTTGAACATCACACATTATGTGGTAAATGGATCCATGGTAGTGTGGTGGGGGGGGGGGGGGGGGGCATGGAGCGTCTGGTGGTTTGGAACAGCTTGTCAGTGATGATAGGCTTAATCATTATGCTCAAAAGTTTGGTCGTGTACCTTTTTTTAAATAGCCCTGTTTATAATGGCGCAAGTGTCGTATCATCAGGGTCGATGGCGCCTCACATTGGCACCAATATCCAGTGAAGGATTAGCTCTCTTCATCAACATGAATTATTTCACCTTTTTTTATGAGAAGTGCCTCAGAAATGGGCATGGGCATCATCCCATTGAATGCTGTTTACAGCATTAAGGGCGTGTTCTGCCATACTGCTGAATAAGAAGTAGTGCTCAATCTAGGCGTGGTTCCAGGAATTTTGGAAAGGGGGGCCGGCACTCCAGATTATTTATATTTTTTTACATTTACATTATTTTACCTGACTGCATTCAGTAGCAAAAGAACACAATGGGATGGTGCTAACATTATTGGCCCGAATTCACAAAGGAGGTTTGTCGACAAACCTAGGTTTATGCGCGTCATAATGACGCGTTTTGACGCGTTTTTTAAAAAAAACCTGGTTTTTCAAAAACGCGTCGAAACGTATCGTGACGCATATAAACCTATATAGGTTTGTCGACAATCCTCCTTCGTGAATTCAGAATTTCAGGCCATTGAGTTTGAAACGCACTTCTGATCAAGAATGGTAGAAGAATCATTTGGATATAAAGGATTATTCCTTCACTATAATAACCTGTCTTCGCTCTAATGATCTCGAGGCAGCAGACAGCAAGAACTCTTTTCAATAATAACAAGTCCACATGAGTGGTCGTTAGAAGCTTAAACTATAGTAAAGCCAGGCGCGTACGCAGGGGGGGGGGTTAACCCCCCCCCCCTTGAGAAAAATCTGCGTACGCCACTGCATAAAGCTCACCAGGAGCTCACACTCTCTCCACTTGTATACAACAAAAGCTTGTCTTGGGAACCACTTCTATGTTTACAGGTGAGGTGCAGGGCAGAGCCTTGAAATGCCGGGTGTCTAGGGGGCGGAGCCCCAGGAAGTTCTTGAATAATTTGTTTGTATTAAGAATTCAAATTGTCGTCAAGAGCGATAGAAATTGTAATTTCCTCCTTGAAAGTCATATAGCACCTTTAATTTAATTTAGAAATAACCTCTCTTTCTTTTATAAAGACAATTATATATAACTTATCAGCGTAATGTACTTTCGTCCGCAGACTTCTTAGGCACATGTCGAGCCAGCTCATCGGAATTGTAAAGTGTAAATTTAAGTTTCTTTCTCGCTCTCCTTCTCTCTCTCTCTCTCTCTCTCTCTCTCCTTTTGTGTCTCTCTCCTTTTCCTCCACCCTCTATCAGGGGCGTAAATCCGTACCGAGGAGTGGGGGGGGGGGGGGATGATCGGCCATCACCATAGAGAAATTAGTAGTATATATCTCTATGGCCATCACATACTAGCACGAGCACACGCCCACACTAATTTACGCAAGCGCGCGCGATCGCGCACGCACGCACAAACACACAACACCCATACACACACCCACACTCTTTATTTTGAGTCCCATCACTTAGAAAATTATGTATAATGGTCAGGGGCGTCGCTAGACCTTTTTTAGTGGGGGGGGGGGGGGTTGGGCCAACGATTACCGGCAAAACTAGCCTCTAATTATTTCGTCAACTTAGTCAGCATCATATTTTAATGCAGGTCCGGAGCTAGCATCTTATTTTAGGAAGGGGCGGTAGTGAGCAGGCGAATCACTCAAAGAGCGCGCGAAGCGCGAAAGCTTAGACGTTTCCTCAAATTTTTAGATAAAGAAGACGATTTATTGTACCGTTCTCGACTGTTAACCTTGTCTGAATGAATTCCCCCCCCCCCCCTCTCCCGCGCGAAGCGCGAAAGCTTTGGCGTTCATTAAATTATTATAAAAAGAAGACGATTTGCTGTACCGTTCTCGACTGTTAATCCTTGTCTGAATTCAGTTCCCCCCCGCCCCCCCCCCCCCCCCCCCCACTCCCGCGCGGAAGTTTTGAAGTTTCATTAAATTATTAGAGAAAGTAGACAATTCGTTGAACCGTGCTCGACTTTTAATCCTTGTATGAATTCAGTTTCTCCCTTTCTCTCCCGCGCGAAGCGCGGAAGCTTTGACATTTCATTAAAGTATTAGAGAAGTTAGACGATTTGTTAAACCGTGCTCGACTCCTAATCTTTGTCTGAATTCAATTTACCCCTCCCGCGCAAAGCGCGGAAGTTTTGACGTTTCATTAAATTATTAGAGAAAGCAGACGATTCGTTGTACCGTTTTCGACTCTGAATAAGCCCTATTTATCTAAATTCAGTTTCCCCCTCTCGCGCGAAGCGCGGAAGCCTTGACGTTTCCTTAAATTATTAGAGAAAGCAGACGATTGGGTGTACTGTTCTCGACTCTTAATTTTCGTCTGAATTCAGTTTCCCCCTTCTCGCGCAAAGCGCGAAAAGCTAAGACGTTTGATTTAATTATTATAGAAAGAAGACGATTCGTTGTACCGTTTTCGACTCTGAATAAGCCCTATTTATCTAAATTCAGTTTCCCCCTCTCGCGCGAAGCGCGGAAGCTTTGACATTTCGTTAAATTATTAGAGAAGTTAGACGATTTGTTAAACCGTGCTCGACTCCTAATCTTTGTCTGAATTCAGTTTCCCTCTTCCCGCGCGAACCGCGAAAAGCTTAGACGTTTGATTTTTTTTTTGCTGTGTAATAGGTTAATAGCGTAACTTTGTATTTTGATGTTTGGTGAGACAGTATATTATTATTTATGATAAGAATCAAAAAGATCTGTAGATCATGATAGTAAGTTCTGCAAATGGCTAACATTTCAAGATTCAAGATTCAAGATAATTTATTGTCTGATTTAACAAATACAGCAATTCGTCCTCCAATGGCGAGTGACGTACATATACAAACAGCATAAACAATATATAAATACATTCGAGGATACAACGAAAATCCAACCATAATAATAACAATAATAATAGCAATAATAGCAGTAACAAAACTGACATGTAAACTTGAACATCACACATTATGTGGTAAATGGATCCATGGTAGTGTGGTGGGGGGGGGGGCATGAAGCGTCTGGTGGTTTGGAACAGCTTGTCAGTGATGATAGGCTTAAATTGTGCTCAAAAGTTTGGTCGTGCACCTTTTTTTAAATAGCCCTGTTTATAATGGCGCAAGTGTCGTATCATCAGGGTCGATAGCGCCTCACATTGGCACCAATATCCAGTGAAGGATTAGCTCTCTTCATCAACATGAATTATTTCACCTTTTTTATGAGAAGTGCCTCAGAAATGGGCATGGGCATCATCCCATTGAATGCTGTTTACAGCATTAAGGGCGTGTTCTGCTACTGCTGAATAAGAAGTAGTGCTCAATCTAGGCGTGGTTCCAGGAATTTTGGAAAGGGGGGCCGGCACTCCAGATTATTTATATTTTTTTACATTTACATTATTTTACCTGACTGCATTCAGTAGCAAAAGGACACAATGGGATGGTGCTAACATTATTGGCCCGAATTCACAAAGGAGGTTTGTCGACAAACCTAGGTTTATGCGCGTCATAATGACGCGTTTTGACGCGTTTTTTACAAACCTGGTTTTTCAAAAACGCGTCGAAACGTATCGTGACGCATATAAACCTATATAGGTTTGTCGACAATCCTCCTTCGTGAATTCAGAATTTCAGGCCATTGAGTTTGAAACGCACTTCTGATCAAGAATGGTAGAAGAATCATTTGGATATAAAGGATTATTCCTTCACTATAATAACCTGTCTTCGCTCTAATGATCTCGAGGCAGCAGACAGCAAGAACTCTTTTCAATAATAACAAGTCCACAGGAGTGGTCGTTAGAAGCTTAAACTATAGTAAAGCCAGGCGCGTACGCAGGGGGGGGGGGTTAACCCCCCCCCCCCTCTTGAGAAAAATCTGCGTACGCCACTGCATAAAGCTCACCAGGAGCTCACACTCTCTCCACTTGTATACAACAAAAGCTTGTCTTGGGAACCACTTCTATGTTTACAGGTGAGGTGCAGGGCAGAGCCTTTGCCGGGTGTCTAGGGGGCGGAGCCCCAGGAAGTTCTTGAATAATTTGTTTGTATTAAGAATTCAAATTGTCGTCAAGAGCGATAGAAATTGTAATTTCCTCCTTGAAAGTCATATAGCACCTTTAATTTAATTTAGAAATAACCTCTCTTTCTTTTATAAAGACAATTATATATAACTTATCAGCGTAATGTACTTTCGTCCGCAGACTTCTTAGGCACATGTCGAGCCAGCTCATCGGAATTGTAAAGTGTAAATTTAAGTTTCTTTCTCGCTCTCCTTCTCTCTCTCTCTCTCTCTCTCTCTCTCCTTTTTTGTCTCTCTCCTTTTCCTCCACCCTCTATCAGGGGCGTAAATCCGTACCGAGGAGTGGGGGGGGGGGGGGGGGGATGATCGGCCATCACATACTAGCACGAGCACACGCCCACACTAATTTACGCAAGCGCGCGCGATCGCGATCGCGCACGCACAAACACACAACACCCACACACACACCCACACTCTTTATTTTGAGTCCCATCACTTAGAAAATTATGTATAATGGTCAGGGGCGTCGCTAGACCTTTTTTAGTGGGGGGGGGGGGGGGTTGGGCCAACGATTACCGGCAAAACTAGCCTCTAATTATTTCGTCAACTTAGTCAGCATCATAGCTATATATTTTAATGCAGGCCCGGAGCTATAGGATCTCATTTTAGGGAGGGGCGGTAGTGAGCAGGCGAATCACTCAAAGAGCGCGCGAAGCGCGAAAGCTTAGACGTTTCCTTAAATTATTAGGAAAAGAAGACGATTTATTGTACCGTTCTCGACTGTTAACCCTTGTCTGAATGAATCCCCCCCCCCCTCTCCCGCGCGAAGCGCGAAAGCTTTGGCGTTCATTAAATTATTATAAAAAGAAGACGATTTGCTGTACCGTTCTGGACTTTTAATCCTTGTCTGAATTCAGTTCCCCCCCCCCCCCGCCCCCCCCCTCCCGCGCGGAAGTTTTGAAGTTTCATTAAATTATTAGAGAAAGTAGACAATTCGTTGAACCGTGCTCGACTTTTAATCCTTGTATGAGTTCAATTTCTCCCTTTCTCTCCCGCGCGAAGCGCGGAAGCTTTGACATTTCATTAAATTATTAGAGAAGTTAGACGATTTGTTAAACCGTGCTCGACTCCTAATCTTTGTCTGAATTCGATTTACCCCTCCCGCGCAAAGCGCGGAAGTTTTGACGTTTCATTAAATTATTAGAGAAAGCAGACGATTCGTTGTACCGTTTTCGACTCTGAATAAGCCCTATTTATCTAAATTCAGTTTCCCCCTCTCGCGCGAAGCGCGGAAGCCTTGACGTTTCCTTAAATTATTAGAGAAAGCAGACGATTGGGTGTACTGTTCTCGACTCCTAATCTTTGTCTGAATTCAGTTTCCCTCTTCCCGCGCGAACCGCGAAAAGCTTAGACATTTGATTTAATTATTATAGAAAGAAGACGATTCGTTGCACCGTTTTCGACTCTTAATAAGCCCTATTTATCTGAATTCAGTTCCCCCCTCTCGCGCGAAGCGCGGAAGCCTTGACGTTTCCTTAAATTATTAGAGAAAGCAGACGATTGGGTGTACTGTTCTCGACTCTTAATTCTCGTCTGAATTCAGTTTCCCCTTCCTGCGCGAAAAGCTTAGACGTTTGATTTAATTATTATAGAAAGAAGACGATTCGTTGCACCGTTTTCGACTCTTATTAAGCCCTATTTATCTGAATTCATTTCATGCCATTTTGAAAAATAAAAACATTGACCCCCAGTCCCACTGGATCGACTAGAGCCCACCTGAAATTGGGGGGGGGGGCGTGGTACATTTAGCAGTGTTCCGGATTTTTTTTTTTTTGGGGGGGGTCTCCAAGGCAGGAAAAGCCAGCGAAAAGCCGGCGAAAGGGGGATTCAGAAATGTTGGCAGTCCTGAGATAGGGGGGGGGGGGTGCTTTCAAAGGGAGGGAACGAGCATACGCGTACCCTAAATAAAACTGAGTGGGGGGGGGGGGGAGCCGGGAAATCTACTGTCCATGATTGCACTTTTTAAGCGCTCGCGCGCTGGCGTACTTTACGTCTGGGCTATAATAATACATTGCAAAATAACGAAAAATTATTCTGAAGTTTATGAAGTGCTTGTTCGCGCACGTCGCGCAACTACTCTTAATGATCGTGACATACTGTATACGTGTAGGCTATACAATTATACATACATACAAAAAATAACTAATTTCTCATGCATTATGCTGAAATTGAAACAATCACATTTTTTTCCTTCTTCTTCTTCCTTTTTTTTTCTTTCTTTTTTTTGGTAATATCAGGGGGGATGTTTGTACAGGCCATCCCCCCATACTTCAAGCCAGGGGGGATGCAGCCCCCCCCCCATCCCCCCGGGATTTACGCCCCTGCCCTCTATCTTCTTCTCTTTTACTTTATTTTCTCTTTCTTTTCTCATTTTCCTCTTTTTCTCTTTTTCCCATTTCCATTTTTTTAGGCCGCCAAAATGGGAAGGCCGCAGCTGATACCCCCCCCCCCCCCATTACCTCGACCAGCCAGTGATTTAAACGTTCACAATCATGCAGGCAATCCGCATAACTTGCACTGAGATTGGGTTTCCATCCTATCTAACACGTTGCCGACCTGTTACTCAGAGTAGTAAATTTTATATTATGGATGCATAAAAACTTACTGATACAAAACAGTAGAGGGAGACAAATTAGATATATAACGATGAAACATTCATTCTAATCTGCCTAAAGGATGAAATGAGACAGACTTACTTTGTGATGACAATAAAATATTTCTGCTGCAACAGATACACTCTTCTACCCAAAGTAAGGTATTAGCGCCTAGAAACGACTGTGTAATAAGACATTCATAACTTACTGTGTTATTACAGATCATGATGTAATCATCATTATCATCATCATCATAATGATATTATTTTTTCATTTTTATTATCTTCTTCTTGGTCATCGTCATCAACATCAATACCATCATCGTGGGAAGTAGGTCCATGGTAGGACCATCTTTTTATTACCATGGCAACACCACTCAACAGCCAATCAAATCAAGGTATTTCATGAAAGTTACCATCACTGTTAAGTTTTAATCATGCAACGGGGCCATGGTAGGATGACGAAAGCCTGTGATAGAAATTGCCATATGCCCTCACGGTGACCATAAGGCCTTAAAAATGATGTTGTTTTGCCATTTAGGTGCCAAAACATGGGGTGGTCGGTTGGAAATCTTTTTTGTTAATACTTTTTTTTTAAACTCCTTCTTTGGGCTGATATTTCTCAGTTTGAATGCTTAAATACATTTTTGTTTTCTAAAAAAAGGTAGATTTCAAGATTTTGGGGTTGGTCGCAAAGGGCAATACAACATCTTTTTTTAAAGGTACTATGTCCCTTTTGCATGCCAACCTCAAATTCTTTGCAGAAATTATGAATATGTCATGCATGTCCTGTCTGTGAAATTTGAACGTTAGCAGTGTCCTAATATTCAAAGTATGCAAGGAAACCTGTTTACTTGCTAGAATTCACTGTCAGACACTATTGAGTGACTGACTGGCTTTGTTTCTTCCCAGGTAATAACATACATAAAATGAGCTATAAAGGGTACATGAGCATTTGTCTAAATCAATAACCCACTTCTTGTGATGGCCAAAATTAAACTGATTGAATCTTTGCGCAGCATAAAACGTTTGACCATTCGGTACAATGGTCTGAAAATCAAGACTATTACTTATTGGCTCTATAGCTCCTAAGTCGATTTGACAACTAATAGTCGTTATTTTCCCACTTGAAGACATTTTCAAGCCCCACCTTTTTTAGGAAAGTTCTAAATTAGTATTATCTTTCAAATGCCGTTGGAATTTAACCTTTACATTTTTTTGGCCTGCAAATGGGACATAGTACCTTTAAGGCCTAATGATATAGGAATACTTACCAGCAAGTGGAAATGATGCACACTGTGCGTGAATGAATCCGATGACCGGGCTAATAATAATTAATATCTTTAGATCGTTTATAGACAGTAATATATATATCCAGAATTATTATTATTAAAGTTATCTTCATCACAATCTAAATGATTATTATCTACAAGATTAAACACATGATCCTGTTTTGTTTTGTCGTAATGCTCATATAGGGCTGCTCTTTCCCTTGTTTCATGGTTATCTTTAGAACAAACAATCTTTCATAAATATTTGAAATTTTAAAGGTTACAGCGAGCTTATGGTAATAACGGAAAATCAATATGCACGGAATTGAAAATTCCACTGATGTGTTCTAAACAAACAAATTATATGAAATAGCCATGTCAATAATGTGCAAATAAAAATCAAGTAAGAAGTTCGGTCTAGGCTAAGTATTATAGAAATGGTTTTCGTCGTGGTCATTTATAAAGGAATTTATCTTTTTCATAGCTATAGTGGTTTGCATGAGAATCGCATAGAGTTGCCAATTTCTTCTTCCTGAAAAGTGCAGGCTTCGTGATAATTATGAAGATTAACGCATTGATTAATTTCTGTGAAGTTGAGTGAATACAAGTTCAATACTTTATGACTATTTTATCCTTCCTTATATTTTCCTCAAACTATCACTCAGCTCTTTCTTTCCCATTTCTGCTTTTATTGGCGCAATCTTGATACCACGGTGCACTTCTCTGATACATGCTTTCTGTAATTTGAGTACTTTAATATGATAAATTAGACAAGTTTGAGTCGCATTCTCCGTGGGTTTAAGAAGCTTTAAATCGTTGATTTGCACACTTTTTGGTATGTTTCTAATGTTCGTAGAGATCCCTTTACAGATTTACCAGGAGAAGCATCCGTTAGCTGCTCCTGGTGTCCCACTAGCTGCTCCTTATGATAGGCGCCCTCTGTGTTGCTGTGGTTTGCAGAACAACGATGTCCACCAGAGCAATCGATTAGTAGCTACAACTAACAGATACAGCGCCATCTTTTGACTAACAGAGAATGGCTGAATGTTGTCACATGACAGAATTTCGAACTTTGCAAAGTCATTCAATTTTTAATAATAACAAGAATTATGATACAGTGTGTGCCTAATTAAGGGGGGGGGGGCCATATCAACATATGCGCCTCCCCCCACCCCGATTCAACAGATTAAAAGCCATTTAGTGTGCAGCCCCCCCCAAGACGAAAATCCAATTGAAACCAATTGAACACCAATTGAAATTTCAATTGGTTTCAATTGGTTTCAATTGGTCTCAATAGGTTTTAACAGGTTTCAATGGGACCTCAGATGTTTTCAATTGGTCCAGATTGGCCCCATTGGACAAATTGGCCCCATTGGCCCCATTGGCCTAGGCCCCATTAGACTTTAATGGGTCCCCAATTGGTTTCAATTGGTCCGGATTGGCCCCATTGGATAAATTGGCCCCATTGGCCAAGGCCCCATTAGACTTTAATGGGTCCCCAATTGGTTTCAATTGGTCCGGATTGGCCCCATTGGACAAATTGGACCCATTGGCCCAATTGGCCTAGGCCCCATTAGACTTTAATGGGTCCCCAATTGGTTTCAATTGGACCAATTGGCCTTAATTTGGACTTCAATTGGTCCCATTGAAACCAATTGGCCAATTGAAACCAACAAATCTAGGCATCTCATGAATATTCATTATCACTTTACACGTGTCACAGAAAAATAAATTTATCATGATTTGTTAAGCAAATTATGACAATGCACATCAATTTGGTGATTTCTTTATTCCTTCAGCAATTATTAACCAATAGATTATTTTGTCTGATCATGTTACAATTACATTCACGTTTTAGCAATAGATATATTGATTTATATATTGATTATATGATTACTAACCAAGAAACAATATACATATTTAGTATATATATTTGTACGAGCCATTGTCACGTTAACGAAACTCTTGAATTCACTTCAAATGATCTTTGTGATGAAGTTAATGCAAATGAGATTGGAATATACCTAATTGGTGGACAGTTGCCAATATCGATTATGAAGTATCAATAATTTATCACTGGTTCTTCTAACTGGATCGATTTACCAATTGAATCCCCATTGGATGCCGCCATTGAATCCCAATTCGATACCAATTTGGCAATTTGGAGTAAATGGAAAGTGAAACAATGGGTACCCATTGAAACCAATTGGCAATTGGTCCCCAATTTGGAGTAAATGGAAAGTGAAACAATGGGTACCCATTGAAACCAATTGGCAATTGGTCCCCATTGGAACCAATTGGCAATTGGTCCCCATTGGTTTCAATGGGGACCAATTGGTTTCAATGGGTACCCATTGTTTCACTTTCCATTTACTCCAAATTGGATTCAATGGGGACATTCAATGGGGATTCAATTGGATTTTCGTCTTGGGCCGCCCCCCCCCCCCCCCACTCAGAGGTCGGAATGACCGCATGTGTGTTGCCAAAATGTCCGGTAAAGGGGTACTTTTCGTGCGACAAAGTCCGGCCCGAGAATTGTAAAAAAAGGGGTGTAATTGACTTTTCACCCGGAGATTTCTTTAAAAAGGGGGTGTTTTTCTTTTTTTCTCTCATCTCTTCGGACTCCTGAGAAATGATTCCGAATTTAGGGGGGTACATTGAGCATTTTTCCTGATTTAGGGGGGTCTCCAAGGCAGGAAAAGCCTGCGAAAAGCCCGCGAAAAGCCCGCAAAAAGCCCACGAAAAGCCCGCGAAAGGGGGGTTCGGAAATGTTGGCAGTCCTCAGATAGGGGGTGCTTTCAAAAAGAGGGTACGAGCATATGCGTACCCTAAATAACACTGAGTGGGGGGGGGGGGGCCGGGTGCAGCCCCCTCCCTATAATTTAAATATTGCCTAATGATAACGTGTAAGTAATGATAATGGATAATAGGCCTAGAAGAAGATACAGGTTCATATAATTATTCATGGAAATAAGCTACTGTAAAAAAAAAATAAGCTATCGTCTTGTTATCACACACTTTCCCTTCTCTCTCACTCTTTCTATCTACCACTCTCTCTTTCTATCTACCACTCTCTCTTTCTATCTACCACTCTCTCTTTCCTCACCTCTCTCTATGCTGTGCTACCAGTCATTCGATTTAATGCTAATTACCTCACAAGAATGAAAGGCAATATTCAAGACACTGTGGATTTCACATTTTAAAGTTTATTGACAACATATTTGACTTCATAAGTCACATATCACTTTGTACAATGGATATACACTATGAACATTATATATCTTACACTTTACAATCGCTTTCCTTTAATAAAGCAAGAACAGATGAGAATATATCATAACACATGAGACATTACAGAATACAAAGAGTTCAATTAAGATCTGTATCTCCTTCTTTATCTTCAAGAACCAAATGGCTTTCAGCCTTTCAACAAATCCTTCTCCTTTGTGCATTATGTGAACTTATTTCTTCAATGTCATTTGTTAATATGGTAGTCAAATTAGAGCATATTCTTGTTTCAACATAATTTTTATTTTAGTTTATATATATAAATATACTGCAAAAAAACATCCTGGCATATCATAAAAAAATTCAAAAGAATCATATTGCATAACATGACATACAATTTACTCCTCACATGGACAACTTCTGATTTGCCAAGTCTTGATCATGCATGGTTACACAATGGCAATGAAATATGAACTTTAGATAAGACAATGCAACGTGGAAAGTCACATTGAAACAAATATCATGGTGTTTCTCGAATTATGAATTTCATCCATACATACTACTTTATGTAATACAACGATAAATACATTACTACATACTGAATTTTAATTAATGAAGTTTTTACATGTTCTGTTCACTCTTGGTATCTATCGTTCCAATAATTCAAGTAAAAATGATGACTTTACCAGCAATATATTAAATAAGGAAATATTTTGACATTTCAAATTCCAAACACGAGCTTAAAAACTTTCCTACTACCAAACAGCTAAGCAGATTAAGTGTTATTGTTTTTAAATTTCTCGATATAAAAGAAATCGGTATTACATTTCCACCTAAATCTCCTTTCTACAAATGATTAAAGGTAACGTTTATCAAGCGTCATTTTCCTACAATGAGCCACTTATGGATAACTGAAAAATCATATAATCAATAAAAATCAGAAAATGAAGAGAACAGAATCACTTTGTCCCATTGCAAAAGCAGAGAGGGGGGAATACTGTAGAAACACT
Organism: Strongylocentrotus droebachiensis; assembly: GCA_035222895.1. NCBI lineage: Eukaryota > Metazoa > Echinodermata > Echinoidea > Camarodonta > Strongylocentrotidae > Strongylocentrotus > Strongylocentrotus droebachiensis. Next base: position 14,222 of record JAVYIG010005323.1, on the reverse strand, counting down.
TAGGCTGCGCGTAATAATAAAACAGGTTTATAGTTTCAGCCTTAAATTGTTGAAATATATATTCCTACCGGTACATTGTAATCACAAGACTGAGAATCATTGTTCATGTATTTAGTAAGTATGAAGTGTTTCCATTACAAGAAAAAAATGAAATGAAATGTGCAACAGATTGATAAACAGAGAGGAGGACGAGGAGAGACAGACAAACATGGGTTTCAAAATATTCAAGCACAATACACTAGTATTCATCATCACTAGTAGAAAATGAGATTCTTTATATAACAAAACTAACCCAAACAACAATGTATAAAAATGAAACAAGCAAACTAAAAACCTTATTTTAAGCCAGCTGAGAGATTCATTAATGGAATGTCCTTTTTATTCCCTGTATTAGGGTATGGCACACTTTACACATGAAAAATGAATTGACAATTTAAGAAAGATTGAGTAGATGCAGATTGGGAAAAGAATTGTTCGATTGAATTCCTATTTTGTTTTCAGTACACATCAGAGGGTAAGGATTCTGCATATTTCTAATACAAGAAATAATCCACTTATCTAAAAAGAATTCTAGAAAATCTACATGTATTTCATGAAAAAGGTTGAGATATATTTTTAAAATTTGAAAAAACCAAAGAATTGTGGTTTCAATAAGTTTGACCATAATGTTCAAAGTAGAGTACAAACATGATCTGTCAATTGACGGAATCTTTCATGATTAAACATAAATCTAGAAGTTATTTCCAAACAAGTTCTTGTGTACACTGGGTAAAATGAAGATTGATCAATCTATAAAAGTCTCAATGGACAACAAATATGCCAGTTCTCATACAATATGCGCATAAAAATAGTGATGTTTGTAAACTAGAAAACACTGACAGAATAAACAGCACTAGGGGAATGCCATTACACATTACCCAGAATTTGAAGAAAATGAAAATAAAAGAATGGAAAGAGTCAATATCCTATAAAATGCTTGCAGCAAAGTTCTTGTCAACTGAAACCATTTGCTTTTCGACATGCTTGCATTCTTACGTTAAAAAGCATCATCATCCATAAAGGTTTTTTGGCAACCTAGTAAGAAGTTATTTTTGTTGATGAACACTTAGAATTTAAGATGTTTCAGGAGTAATCTGAGAGGAAATCTGATTTGGTCAGCTAACTATACCTCGTAAAATTGCTCCCAGCCCACTTGGCCAGGAGCCAAAATGCGCATAAAAATAGTGATGTTTGTAAACTAGAAAACACTGACAGAATAAACAGCACTAGGGGAATGCCATTACACATTACCCAGATTGCTTATTTCCTCTTCAAGAACTTTCCCTAAGACTCGCGCAACTGCTCGGCAGAGTCTCTCCAAGTTTTGTTTACCGTAGTAGTTGTGGTTTAAATGCGTCAGCCTAGGTTTCACTGAACCTTTATGCCAACTCAGAGAGAGAGTGAGGAGGATAGACAGACTCATCCACTCAGCAGGTGAGATGATTCAAGAAGATGATTTAAGCAGCTATTGATCGATCCCACCGCTGCCACCATGTTGTGCTACTCAGTTACATTATCAATGATCAACCAAACACTTGATATGTGAGGTTATATCAACATTTATTACATGACGTAATTACAGACGCATGAGTTTGTGTCAATCCATCAATACCGGAAATGAATTTTAAAAACAAAAAGCTTTCCCTCAGATAGTTAAAAGTGTGTACTATGTACCTTTACACATTAGCAGGAGAAAAATGTCCAGAATGTCGCAGGATTTTTAAAGTATAATAACGTTTTGATCTGTCAATAACAAGCTGCAGTTTAATGATTTTTCAGTTCACATTTATGATCAGTCTCTGTACGTGTACAGTATATATATGTATATATAGATAAGTACAATGTTTATTTGAACACCATTGCTCTACACTTATCCTCCAGACCATCCAGTATATACAGTATAGAGTAAAATCAAATAATTCATGAAAACCTCAGATCGGTTCATTCCAATACATAATTGTACATGAATAGGAGATGTAAAATAGTACAATCAAATCATACAATAAACTGAGAGAAATTCTGAAATCTTCCACAATTTTCTGAACTGTGTGTATATATATATATATATATATATATATATACATATTTGAAATGTTTTTTCATGCCATAGAGGCTTTCTAAATCCTCAGCTTTGTTCAATCAAAAGTTCCCAATCTTTTGAAAAACAATCTTTTGAAAAACAGCCTTTCAACCAGATTTCATCCATAAGGCTCAACCATAGCCATTTTCAACTATAGATCCACATATTTCAACATGACATTTGTTTCTATTATGAAAACTTGATTCACAAAAATAGCTATCTTTTTTTTAGTCCTGAGACAGATTTTAAAAATGTTCTGCAGATAGAAAATATGTTTTCTTTTTGATTTGATCCAAATGAATATTGTCACCTGAGAAACTTCACACATTGTTTGATCACTATCCATATTACTTTCTCTTTTTCTTTTTCTTTTCTTTTTCCCTCCAGATTTTGATGCTATAGAATGCAAATACCACAATCTGGCTAAGTAAGGCACTAGCTAGGATAGTCTCAACAAAATTTTAAAGACATGTCTCCTGTAAGAAAATTGGTAAAAGAATAGATAAATAGAAAACAAATCTGAAAGTCCAAGTGAAAATAATCAGTATAATCAGCATCCCTTAAAAAGAATAATTCGGATCATTACTATGATTAATACACCTTCAATAACAAAACACTACAGCACTTATTTAACAAATGTTCCAATTGAACTGTAAAATTAAAACTTGGTTTGAGTAAAACTATAGAATGACTAATATCAAAATACCATCCCTCATTTTGAAAAGGAAAATTCTGTTGTTTTAACCAAATATTCCCCTGCTTTTGCATGCAGTGTAAGCTACATGATTGCAATTCAACCAAAGAGATGATTCAACTGGCAAAGGATTCATTGTACATCAGAAGGGGCGTACACACAGCATAAGAAGAGAGATTTAAAACATGAAGGCAAGAATAAACAAGTATCAAAAGTGCAATAAAAAATATTATTGATCAAAGCTATTTTTTTAGTTCCCTTCCCCCCCCCCTTTTTGGGGTCGTAAGTTCATCATGTGATTTTACTATCATGAAACTGAAAGATAAGGAAAATCAAAATTAGATGTATTTTATAGTGCAAGTGTTTTCTTTCAAAAATGAAGGGGAAATGTACATCTTTATTGAAAGTGATGAACAGGATAAGGAGTATTTCAGGACACATTATAAATGCAGTTTCTTGAAAATGTATTCTTTATCTCACTAACATAATATACAACTTAAATTCTATGTAAGTCACTCATGTAAAATAAATTCACAATAGTAAATGAAAAGAATATTCAAGTGTGAAGAATAGAAAAATAATTTTGTTCTACTTGTAACAAAAAAAATCAACAAAATAAAAATGCCAAGGTTTTTGCGCATAAAAATGATAAGTTGTTTGTAATATATATTTACAAAACACCAAAATGGAAGAAAGTATAAATCCAACAGTTTTATACAAACTGTACAAAATGGAAAGAGATTCATCTATCTGTCTCATATCTTTCCAATGCATGACATTCAGGGTTTTGGGACTCACCCTTTGGTCAAACCTGACACACTTAACAACTACTCTTACTTAATACATGAGTAAAGAGTTCAGCTCAAAAGAGAGTTTATGCAAGTGCTTGGATGTATTTGATCATATTGTTTTCTGGTAATAACCCTCACAAACAACTGTCAGGTAAATTATAATATTTGATGACAAAAACATGCATTCTGTTGAAATGACTTTAATAATCATCAATGTTCCAATCTTTCCAGCTGCATGACATGATCTCATCATGAATTTCAGTTAGAGGAGTTTGCAGCATAGAAATCTCACTTGAAGCATGTAAACAATAAGCTTTTTCTCTAACTGCATGGGACAAGATCAAAACCATTAATATTTGTATAATTCAATACCAATGCACTGGTGTTAAGGCATTAATCCTCAGTATCAAGTCCCAGAGGAGAAGGTTAAAAGCCAAATGTCCTTCTGATTCGCTTACTTACAAGCATCTTCGTCTTTTCATAGAAGTCAGTTAAAAAAATTCATCAATCATGATCATCATAACAGGGTAAAGAAGTCTTGTTGACAGCATTGGAGGTGGAGGTGGGGCAATGTTCTTACATGATAACTGGTGAGGATGGTTAGGACACGCCCATCACGATGTGGTATCTAGGTGAACCAAACACGCCCATCACACGATGTGGTAGCTAGATGAACCAAACACGCCCGTGACGATGTGGTATCTAGGTGAACCTAACAAGCCCATCACGACGTGTTATTTTAAACCTCAGTCACACGCCCATGACGATGAGGTATCTATGTGAACCTGACACAAGCTTTCTTCCACCTACACTGGGTACACCACATGTCTCTTTTCTCCATGCCATACACCTTACGACATTTCTTTCCCTCTGATCTGATCTTGGGTTGTCCAGCAGAGCTGTGAGGTGCTGACTTGTGACGGACTCTGTTCAATGTGGATGGCTGCAGTTGAAACAAATGGAAAGAGATTCTGTCAAGTACTGGTTAATAAAAGCAGCAATCCTTGATGGTGCAAGGTGTACAAATTGCCTTTATGTATCTCCAATATGTAGCCAGACTTAATATTCAACTTCAATGCTGGCAATTTAGAGTCGTATAAACAAAAGAATGTCTACAGAACATTTGGTGATAAGTTGATTTGATCATTTGAAATACAAAGTAGGAATTTACACTTTTGTTCGTATAATCTAACAGCATTCAAATTCTTTAATTAAGTTTTCACTTGCAGAAATGTATGGTGTATATTGTAAATTGGTCATTGTTCACTGATCGGTTGCAAATGAAATATTACTTATAAAATGTAAACTATAAGTGTACAAAATAATTCCATCATGTTTGGTTTGGGTGAGGGGGATCGTAGGTGAGATGACTTACCTGCGAGGGTAGGGATGATGAGGAGGAGGAGGAGGACGAGGGAAAGCTGAATGATGCGGGAGAAGAAGAGACTGGACACCAGGAGAACTGAGCCCCGCTGCTAGGAAGGCTCATTGGAGATGCAAGCTGTAGAGAGAATGAGAGAGAGAGAGAGGGGGGGAGGGAGGGAGGGAGACACACACACAGACAGACAGAGAGAAAGAGAGAGAGAGAGAGAGAGAAACAAATAGAGAAGAAAGTAAAGAGAATGACAAGGCATGGAGGCGGAGAAAATAGGGTAGAGAGAAGAAAATGGGATATAAAAAGAAATAAAGAACAAAGGAGACAATTAAAATGTGTTTTTGTTATCTTATCTCTCAGTTTACATTACAAGAAAACAAGCAAAGTCAGTTTAGAGCACAACATGTTTCTTACAAACATTCTATGTTTGGCAATCTTTAACTTGATATGTTCCTGACTTGTTTATAAAAGCAACACCAAGCCGACTGTAAATATAAGGTACATTAAATATTCTTATCACCTTTATTCTCCTCAAATACAATTACTATTGACATAGCATATCATTATTGATGAAGAGTCTGGTAAAAGTCCACCAGACAGACTAAACACTATTAAAAGAGAACTCTGAACCAAAACACAATTGACAACAGAAACAAGATCTCAAAAACAGAAAAGAAGGCCTGAGGAAAATCACACAACTTTTTATAATAAGAAAGTTACTAATTTCCAATGACAAAAAATTGCTATATTATGGATATGACTTGGCAACTTGACAAGAACATTGTGATGCCATTCCCTCAAAATTCTGTAATTTCTAAAAAAATGTGTAAAGAAGCATCCCATGGGCACAAATGCCAATAGCAGATGTAATGCGCTCTAGCTTATTTAGGTGTAGATAGATAGAGTGGGTAGCTATCGCTCTGGAGTGATTACAAAAACAGGGCTAGACTGTATTATTGGATGTCATCTGCTTCATCATGTTAAGATAAAAAGTGTAAAACCCTCCACTGTACAACATCCTACACAATAGTCTGATAACAGGGTTTCTAGTGCCAAACCTGCTCTCCAAACCAAAACAGAGCCAAAGGTTAGAAAGAACAGGCTGGTTTTCCTTTACTTCCTGAACGACATCTAACACAGGAAACACGATGAAATCTGCTTGGCAAACTCTGCCTAACTTCCTATGTTGCATCCAAGGTACCCTTTTGGATCAAGATGACCAATTCTCTCTCGTCTTCAGCAAAGGTGCGTATAACATTATATTCCATCCCCTATCCAGGTCTTTCAGTAAGCTAAACTAGAATGCTAAATCCTTCAAATTGATGAAGAAACAAAGTAAGAATACACAAAGTACATGCTTGTATCAGCTGTACTAAGGGATCCAAAGAGCCATAGCCCCTCAGATTGCAATTACTTATTTATTGGACTCTTAGAGGAATAGGGTGTGTGTGCATACACTCTTTCTTTGAGAAAAGTCATTGCAATTTGACCCACATCTACTAGATGACAATATTACAGTACAAGGCCTATGTCATGACTAGTCTCTAGTCCATACACTTCAGACCCTTTACTGTAACTGACAATTGTGTGTGGGTGGGTGGTGTGTTTACAATTATCTCTGACCTCTCTTTCACAACTAGGTTTTAAATCTGTAGTTTTGTTTTTCCCTGCCAATTAAAATCTTTTGTACTTGAAAGAGATTTAGAGATTTTAAGATTCAAAATGTGATAAATTTCTAATGTTTTGGATGCAAGGTCGATGGGGAGATTAGCCAAAAAGTGATAGGACGTGAGACAATATCAAGATGACAAAATATAGTTACCATAGCGATTGCTTGGTTTGGCAAAGAGCCAACCAAAGGTGGGTTGGTCGAATCACAGATGACGCTTGAAGAAACAATGTCGCTGGATGTGGAGAGATGTCGCCCTCTCTTGGCCATGATAGGAGAGGGAGAAGAGACTTCCATGGGTATTTGAGGGATGTTTTGCGGATGAGAGTGGGGCAGCAGACTCTGATCTATGATGAATCCAGTAGAGGGAGGCGGTGAGGAAGTAAACATGTTAGCCAGCGTATCTGAGACCGATTCTACCGTTGTATCAATCTCAGTGTAGTAGAACTCTTCTTCATGATCACTGTACTCCTCTCCTTCTTTTTTCCTGAAAAGATACCAAGAGAAAAAAAGGATTGTTTAAAAATTCTCAGATACCATTTCTTATCTGCTTCATAGCTTAAGTTTCAAAAGCCACTAAAAGATACAAAGCAAAATACAAACATGCAATCAATGTCAGAAATATTATCCCTCACAACACAACAATGACTTGATCAGATTTCAGATAGATAAATGATATCACAGAGATAAAGTGATCTACTCTGAATGTTATGGCTTCCCCCTGTACATGAGTTATCAGGTGCAGCAGGCTTTCTAATATAGCACAATAACAAACAAATATTTGCCTAAACTTAATCTTTGGATCTGGGTATCACTATCTCATTGGGTATTGGTGATATAACACACAGACTATACTTGAAATAATCATTGGTTTCTGGATGAGATCATAATTATTTCTCACCTTTACATTTTTCTTCAAAGACCTGAGCCTGAGGTGCTATAATGCACCACTAAATCTAAGCTTTTTTGTTTATATCATCAAGTACTAACATTATAATAATATCTCATGATGTTATATAATGCCGCACTCGATATATACTAAAGAGGTTTAAAACACTGTGATTACATCATCAAATGATATCAGGATTCTTCTTCCCTCCTGATGCCTGATGAAACACTAAACAGTGAATAAGAGGGTGGTTAAAGGTAAAGACCAGGAATGAGCTTATAAGAGAATTGAAATTCTTGATTCATCATGGCAAAAATAAATAACAAATGTGCATAACTATCTCTGTATCAAAATGAAATAACATAAGAGTACATAATGATAAATAGGGTTAGAGATAGATAGAGAGAGAGAGAGAGAGAGAGAGAGAGAGAGAGAGAGAGAGAGAGAGAGAGAGAGAGAGAGAGAGAGCATTTGGAAGAATGCCAAATGATCAATTACTACCATCACATTTATGATATAACTACCTCAAGTAAGATATAAAAAGTAAGCTGAGCTTCCCATCTAAATGCCTCAATTCCACCAACAACCATCATAATTAAAAAATCCCACAACAACATTAAAAACAAACCTTGACCTATAGAGTGTAGTATATTAACATTATAACATATCTATGAAGGAAGGGGAGCCATGTGGGACAAGTGCCCCCTCCTCCATGGTGAAAGAGAGAGAGAGAGAGAGAAAGAGAGACAGGGTGAAGAGCAACATTCTTTTTCATTTCATCTACATAATATTTTCAGTGCACCCTTTGAAGTTGAATCTAATATGCTACGCCACTATCCGTCCGCATACATAACAACTACCGGTACATTTTGCACTCTCAACTAGCACAGATGATGATACAATGCATTGAGAAGACAAACTGAAAGGCAGAAAATGGCTGATGAATTATTCATAAAGGGCCAAGGATAAAGTGATTTGGATCTATGCTCTATAAGCATGATTATCAATTATTGATCAAGATCTGAGTGTGAATAGTCAATCGGGACAAGCAGAGGGCGAGAGATGGGATAACAAAAGATACTGGTGGAGAGATGATTTGATTGAGAAAGAGACGTATTGACAGAAGGTCTAATGGAAACAATACATGATCGAGAATATGAAAAGAGATAGAGACATATAATTATAAAGACGGATATAGACTTATTGAACAAATGAGAAAGACAGAGAGAGTGAGAGAGAGAGAGACAGACAGACATACAGACAGAAAAACAAAAGACAAAAATAGAAAGAAATATGAGAGTAAGAGAAAGATAGAGAGAGGTGAAAGATGAAAAGAGAGAGAGAGAGAGAGAGAGAGAGAGAGGGGGGGGGGTCAGGAAATAGGAAGATGGAGAAGTCAACATTGTAACAGCTTTGTCATGTAAAAATGCATCGGATCATATTTAATATTTTCCTTTCTATAAAGCCGATAGAACTCCACATGACTAATGGTGACACAATATCACGTCTAACTACATGACCATAAGCATGGAACATACAGCGGTTGTGGTGTAAAACCATACCATATGGTATGTTTCCTCACATGACTACCGTAGCAGCATGTTGAACCAATTGCTAGATTGAACCGCACTAAGGTTCAATGTCCTGGATGATATATAGAAGCCCTAGGGTGCTATGGTGGACATTATCATTTTGAATTTAGTCTAATCATCTAGACCTGCCCTGGTCAATTAAGCTTTGATGTTGTTTGAGAAGAGCCACAAAACCCCAAACGATAAATCTTCATATCAAGCATAGAAGGAATATCAATTTTATTAGCTGGCCGCTCCCCTTTTATGATTAGAATGAAGACAAGATAAATGTGTAGGAGATTCATGTCATGCCTTTGGGTCAAGCATATTGGTGAATCCCTACCTCAATCCATCATGCTACTATAGGGCAAGGGCTGCATAGATGAGCATGCTGAAACCTATACCTTGTGTGCCTGCCTGTGTGCCTGCCTGCAACACGGACGGACCTGGGAACATTGATCCTATTCTACCGGTACTTAGTTTCCTTCAACTAACCTTTTCCCTCGTTGCGTTTTTATGCAATTTCAATGTGACAACCTCTTCAAATACTACCACAAATGTCAGGTGAACCAACAGGTAATGAAGATATTTATAGGGTTGACATGGTTGAATTGATTCATGCTTCAAATTTGAATTTTCCCTGATTGAAAAGATATTGATCCAATAAGGGAACGTAATGAAATGGGTCTGGTATTGCAGACTAGAGATAAGTTCATTGACATTAAAGAGTGATACGAAGATGAGCAAAGGACAGGTAGGAATGGGCAGGCCTTATAAACAAAAAGGGAAAAGAGGTATATTGAGACTTGAGAGGGAAGTGGAATGAAAGGGACAGAGAATGATTATATGAAAGGAAGGATGAAAATAAGACAGAGGGAAAGAAAGACAGAGGGAAAGAAAGACAGAAAGAAAGAGAGTTGGGAGGGAGGAAGGGAGGAAGAAAGAAAGCGCAAAAGTGAGAAAGATAGAAAGAAAGAAAGAGAGTGAATGAGACAAGATGGAGAGATGCAAAGACATGGGAAAGAAAATGTATTTGAGATGGAAGGAACATGGATGAAAAGGAAAAGGGAGGATGGCAATATGCTAAAGTGAAAATATTAGGGAAGATCAATATAAAAATAGAAAGGAAGTGGAGAAAGAGGAATAGGGTGGAGATAGTAAAGAGAAAGGGAGAGAGAGAGAGAGAGAGGGGAGAGTAAAAGAGAGAGGTAGAGGGGGAGAGAAAGAGAGAGAGGGAGAGAGAGAGAGAGAGGGGGGAGAGATCAGGGAGAGATAGAGATAGTTTTGAAAATGAACTAGTGAATGAAGATATGAATGCCAAGGACAAATCTAACAAGATAGTAGTATTGTATGCATGACGAAGACAAAGAGAGACGGGGTAATATCACTCTGCCTATCCTGGGCGATTAGTATGCTGCAACCACCCATTTCCATAAATTAATCTAAAACCCCTCGCAAGTGCATAGCGATCTTGTACGTGCATGAAATATCTGCATTCATAAGTAATTAGGCTGATAAGCCCCTCATCTAATCGCAGCCAACAAACATAAGAGCAAGGCAAAGCAATTTTGTGCAATTTCGTACATAACCCGCACAATGTAACATGCTATCAAAGTATTGTGAACTCCCGCAAACCTAATTCACTCCTAATTCACACACAATGCTAACAGCCATACGCAGGAACTCCCACAAAATGAACGAGTATTGCCCTAAGCGCTCAACCTACAATTAGTGAGATGTTTCTGTATGGTAGATGTTATGATGTAAATGATTGCTATGACTACTCCAAATTAAATCACATGTGGAGAAAAGTTTGTGGCTGAGAGTTAATTGAATCACCGGCAACCGGCTTTCCCTGGCACTGATTCAGAAGCTCCTCTTTCCAGGAGCATGATACGGTGTTTACATTATGAGTTCTTTATAAGCTCAATAAATAGAAACCAATCCTTCTTTTTATCCTTCCTCTTTTGTGTGATATTTCTTTTCATACCATATTCATCGGGAATAAAGGGTGACAAAGGAGGGGGGGGGGGGGAGCAGTGGTCTAAAAATAATTTTTCTGAACAGTAGTTGGCATGGGGTGCAAATCCAAAACATCAACATGCATAAATATAGCATCAGCACAGAAGAAAGAAAAGAAAAAATTGCTATATTTACGACCATTTTCCATGCAGAGATACAAAGGAGAAATTCTTCTATATGAGTGTTTTCAATAGGTGTACATCACAATAACATGTTTTTCCTTCTACATATCTCAGATAGGATGTGGACTAGAACAGTGGAAGGAGACCAGAGCAGAGGACCAAGACAAGAGGAATAAAGCAGACTAGAATAGGACAGCGGGATGATGATAGCATGGCAATAAGAATGAAAAGGAGATGCTACTATCTAAGTGAGGATGGTGTACATATAAACATCATATGAGGAGGTCAAGGGCCATCTGGCTTACCTGAGATGGATTGTTCTAATATGTCTCTCAATGCCTTGAACTGTAGAGAGGGTCTTTCCACATCCCTGCCATGTACATTTGTATGATGTCTTCATTGACGGCTGCAAGAAACAAAGAAATATATTTAGTTTTATTTCTAATAGTGTTATTCCTTTTCACAATGAGCCTTGATTGACTTAGTGAGAAAAGTACAGAAGACATAAAATAAATATTTGCCAACATCACACATATCAATTTGCTTCCATAAGAAATTGATTTTTCTTTTTTCTTCAAACATTACAAATTTAGGTGCAATACTTTCAATGAATCCAGTAATTAATATCACTGTTGGTTGAAGCTGAAGGTTTAAGACTTTATAAACTTGAAACAGTTATCAGTATACCAAGAGGCAAGAAACGATTAATATCCTTCTTGCTCTAAGCAAGCTGGGCATCGTGCCAATGTACGTCTTCCAACACAGCTTTCCTAATTGTCTCATTTCTATTTGATATTATATGAAAATAAACAAGATTTGATAAGGAGTGGTATATGATCACACAATTAATAAAGGATAACATGTATATACTGGCCACATGCCAACATTTTTTGGGTACCAGTCTATTTCACCTTGCCTTCCTAACTTATGTTCAGATGATCTATAGTCTCACAAAATCAGACCAAATTACACAGCAATTACCAGGTCATACTCAATGCAACCAATAGCTGTTTGGAAACAAGGCAAATGACATTAAACCTTGCAGAATATATCTTAGTGAGTAATGACGAGTTGTGTTTAAAGAAAGAAAATAACTCATTTCGAGTCTGGCCCTTTTTTTTCCTATGAAGAAATATATTCCATTTCCAAGCTTATACACATTTTCAATTAGATATCATTTGTATTATATCCATTACATTAAAGTTGTGTAGTATCAATGCAACCTGAATTGTATATAGTTTTTATACTGTGTACATAACTTTAAGAATGCTAGCTACTTGAAAGTTTCAAAAAAAATATGAAGATTTAGTGTAGAAATAAAGACAAAATCCTCAAATTTATCATCAGCAGATGAGACTCCACAGAGAACTTGTCACTATAAAACTAGTTAACCAATATTACTTCAGGATTCCATACCTGTGTGTGTGAGAGAGAGAAAGTGAATACAGCGGGCTCAGTCTAGAAGCCATGGAATAAAGGGTATGCACCATCCCCCCCCCCCCCACCTGCCTTATTCCTTCCCTCCCTATCTGGATCCTCCTAGCAAACAAACCATTACACCTTAACTTATGATCACATAAATCTGGACAAACGGCTTGCCACGTCTTCTTGTAAAAATAACATAGATCTTGAGAAAGGATCAATTTTCCAGTTTTCCCACTTGCAGAGTTTTTCTTCCTATTTTTAGCAGGCACGTTCTGCTTATGTGTCAAGACCTCATGCCATCCCACTGTGCACCTCAACGTATCTTCTTACTGGGCTATTCCATCAATCCTTCTTACCCCTTCTGAGAGCACCTTCACTCATGGCTTCATGCCATTAACCATTTGAGATCATAAGAAATATGAGAATTTTTTTTTGTTTAATCTTCAAAGATATGTGACATTATTCTTTGTGAAAGGAAATACCTCCAGTTTTGAAGGTATCCATGATTGACTACTTATAACACTGTAATGAGGCATTGGGCTTGGTATTCCCTGTTTTCACTTTCAGAACTTTTAGGCCTATACCATGATCATGGCTGTAAAGAATATAAGTCACATCCTATTTCAGTGAAGATAAAATGAATTCTTGTGATCATCTGCTGGTATAAAACATTTTATTACCAAGCATGCCATAGAAAATAATCACCAGTGACTCTACATTAAATTATAACAGTCATAAATTTCATTGTATCCAACTTTAGATTGTATAACTTTGTTTGTGCTCTTGAGAAAGAGATCAATAGATCAACAAAATTATTTCAACTGCTAAATTATTAGTGCCTTCAGTCAAGCATCTCAATGATGTAACTATATCCCACCATGCGGGTATTATTTCATTTATCTCACATATTATCTTCCGCTTTCACCTGTGAGATGTTATTATTCAAGTTATTAGAACAATATCAGATGGATGACCCATTACAAAGACAAACGAGTTGTGCTAAATTGAATAGTCAAACTAGGATTAAATATTGAGTGAGACAAGAAATCCGCACAACCCTCCAAAATGATTTTGCTTACACAGTATTTTCAGCAACATCTGTTTATAAATAAAGTTGTAATCAATTTCTATCTGACTATAGTGATATTCTGTTTCCAATTCAATGTACAAAGACAATAGAGCCTAGAGTGTCCCTGGATTATAACTAGGTCGGTTGCTTGAACTCTCTATCATGCAAAGGGCAGAAAAGAAGAGAGCAGGGGAGAGAGAGAGAGAGAATGAGAGGGGGAGGAGAGAGAGGGGGGGGAGGGAGAGAGAGAGAATGAGAGGGGGGGGGGGGGGAGAGAGAGGGAGAAAGGAGAAGGAACATAATCATAAAACTGCAAATTCATTAATATTGTAAGGGGGAGTAATGATCACAAGAGGAATGACAAATCTAGTGGGGAGATTTATTGCTTGAAGCAAAGCACAACCAGCTTGAAATCTGTATTCCTTCAAAAATACAGTTTTCCTCTCAATTGTCAGCAAAAAGGATGTAAGAAGTTC